>OX940975.1:77595039-77839705 GCA_954871275.1 Leptopterna dolabrata | reverse complement strand
TGTTGTGCAAGGGGTATCTACTTACCTTCATGAGCTACGAACAAGTCGTCGCACGCATATGGAGAAACGACAGAGTACCTACCAACTTATAATTTCATTTGCATGATGTCTACGGAAATGGGGGGAGTGGGATAAATTCAAAAATTGGCGGTAAGGCGGGAGATTGATTACCAGCTGATCTAACCTAATATTTGACGAGGGGAGGAGGAGAGGTATTTGAAAATTAGAGGGAAACAGCATTATTTGAAAGATTGGCGGGAACCAGTTAAAGAGGAATTTACTGTGACGTAGGAGCCTGTGACGTAAGATGTTGTGACGTAAGAGCCTGTGACGTCACATCAGCTGTGACCTTTGGCGCGGCGAGCGGGGGGGGGGGGGGGGTGATAACAGTGATAGGCAGAACGCCCGGTTTTATACTACTGATGTAAACTTGCTGCTCGGCCGCTAATTTTATCGCCCATATAAGTAATATTTCTTCGCCCAAGCCGTCAATACAGACTGTAGTGGGTTTAATCGCGCTGACTGGAATGCATTCAGAGGCAAATTGACTGTGGTTTTGACATAACACTGACGGGCGAGAAGCATCTATCCATCATACAACATAATCAGTACTCAAAGGACAGGTTACCCAGTTACTTGGGTGGTTCCTACGAACTGTTAGAGACTCCCAAATTATTGAGTCGGCTTCTCTCAAAAGATAACAGAAGAACAGGGAAAATAATCTCGAACTGTTTTCATTGAGGTTTCTGTGACTAACCCGAAAACGTGTCTCCAAAAATGTATGAACACTTCTTCTGGGAAACTGGTGGACGAGCGTTTGGTGATAATTTGGCTACAAACGTAGTTATCTAGATTTGGAAAGTGTTGCCCATGAGCAGTGAGCAGCTGCCATATCTGTGAATGCAGGGAGTACCTTCTGGGTCTCACGAGGGGTGAGGGATGCAATCGTATAGAAACAACTGGGTTTCTACAGCTGAGACTGTTGCTTCGTTCAATTTACTGCGATTTGTCCCCGCTCCGTGTGCCGACAGTGGAAGAAACACATTGATCGACGGGAGGAAATTCTGTTGGTTTGTTTTACAAGCTTGAGTGTACGCATGATCCGCCGAACGTTAAATTTGCTTTCAGACGTGGGCGTATACTGCCCTCCTTGGTAAGAACGTCCTAAATCCATTTATGCGCTTTTGGTTTATTATTCTGTGAATAATACACATATGTAATCGCTCAGCAAACAATTTTTTATAACACCCCCTCAAAATTTGTTCTTTTCCGTTTCAAGGTGCGTAGATTCCAAAACGCTGCAAAGTCCTTGTCACATGGGTTTATTATTCTATTGGAGTTCTAGAGATTCTTGATGGCTGTTAACTTTATTGTTTCTTTCATGTGGAATTATTGAAATAGCTATTTCTGATGATTTCCACCAATTTAGGCCCCCAAAACATGAAGTAGGTAAGCTTTTTTGTTTTTTCAGATCATCTTTGATTATTGGTGGTGCCATTTAATGGTCTTGATTCACCTGTTTACACTTTTTCTAATGTTATTGTACACATTGATGGTGATTTCAGACAGTTTTCCAGGTTTTTGACTCATAAAAAACCAATTTTGGGAGCTGAACCTTTGGTAAAACCTCAATTTCCGCGTCTTTGGTCAAAATCGACTTCATATTCGGTATTCTCGTCTCCAAAAACATGGAAAAAGATACCTCAAAAGCTCATGTTACTAACATGTTGCTAAAACTTCAAAGTTTGTTCAAGTTTCACAAGTACCTACCAATAAAATCCAATAGTCCATCACTTATCAAATGAAATAATATCGCACAATAACCAACTCGACTTCATACAGCCATCCTTGATTATAATCAGGTGCTCCTTAGTGATGAAATCCAGGCCGGATTTATACCGTTTGATTCACGATCGTGTTGACGAAGCTTTTTGATGCACACGAACGGCTGGACGTACAGTGCTCGGGTGGCCTCAAAAAATTGTTTAGCTCAAGACAAATTTAATATCGTTAAAAAAACCATACCCTTCAATCGAAAGTTTTCGAGATACGGCGTTCTGAAAAGTTCAACCCCTATTTTGAACCCCCTTAGAGATGACTGACAGTAACGTCGAGCTTCGAGGACCAACTGGACCCCGAACGGAACCTATAACCCGAATTTCATCAATTTTGATTCATGGTAACTAAGAAAAGTGGCCCGTACGGTGTACGGCGTACAGACAGAAATATTGGTTTATTATTTTCAATAATGAACCATTGGAATCGGAGACCTGTGATCTGTAACAAGAGGGTATTCTGTACAAAACAATAAACCGTTGTGCAGGGATTTGCAGCGTTTTTTTATTGCAGTTTTGGATTCTACATACCTTGAAACGTAATCCATCAAATTTGGGGGGGGGGGGGGGGGGGGAAGCATTTTTTTTTTTTTTTCATGCTCGATTCCAATGGTTCATTATTGAAATAATAAACCAAAATTCTAACCCCCCCTCCCCACTCCACAAAATTTGATGGTTACGTTTCAAGGTATGCAGATTCCGAAAATGTAATAAAAAAACGCTGCAAATCCCTGCACAACGGTTTATTATTTTGTACAGAGTACCCTCCTGTTACAGATCACAGCTCTCTGTATAGATAACCCGTCTATATAATATAATATGTACTATTCTATACATATAATGTAGATTCGCAGACCCTCCGTAGGTTAGTACCTAACCCCGTACTCGTTACTAGGTACCTACCTAAATCGCGAGTTAAATGTTGCTGAAATAATTCTGTCGATGACAAACAGTAACTAAAACGGCAAAAAGAAACGCAAATAATGAAGTTCTGAAGGAAACGATTCCAATCCGATTCCAATCCGATCGACCAATCCTGAACGATTCAAATGGTTCATTATTGAAAATAATAAACCAAAATTTACACAACGGTAAATTATTACACAATGGCAAATTATTACACAAAGGTTCATCTAACAAGAAGGGGCTGGATTTTGCTGCTCGTACTTTTGTAACTTGAACAAACGTTGAAGTATTATTGATGGCAAGTTATTACACGACGGTTCATTATACTTGGCCTCGAGGGTAGGTACTGACCACAGAAAACAGTGATCTACGCAGAAGAGGCATCTATTTCACTCCTCATCAACAATTTTCCTTCAGAATTTCATTATTTGCGGTTCTTTTCGCCATTTTAGTTACTGTTTGTCATCGACAGAATTATTTTAGCAACATTTAACTCGTGATTTAGGTAGGTACCTATTAACGAGTACGGGGTTAGGTACTAACCTACGGAGGGTCTGCGATCTACATAAGATGTATAGAATAGTTTTTTTTTTTTTTTTTTAAATTTCCAATATTTATTTACAATGGGTACAATTTACTTCTTCTGCTTTACAACAGGACAAATCTGTGTAGGCTTAATAGTACATATTATTATATTATATAGACGGGTTACCTATACAGAGAGCTGTGATCTGTAGCAGAAGGGTATTCTATACAAAATAATAAACCTTTGTGCAGGGATTTGCAGCGTTTTTTTCAATAGCTTCGTTTTCCTTTGAAATGGGTTTCCTCGATTTCTTCGCGAGTGATTTAGTTCGTATCCAAACCCACCCCCTGCAATTCCAAACTGAAGGCTTCTTCATGGATGGGGGGATTGGGAGCTATCACACAGTATAATATATTGCGGGGGTTGGGTTGCGGAGTTACAGTGGCACCACGGAGTACGTTTTCTTTTATCAAATAATAATGTTGTGATCGGCTGCTCCTCCACAACCAATGTACTGTACTGTACATACATGTTGTACCTCAGAGTGGGGACCCCCCGACCCCCCTCTGATCATGTCAGGGGCCTATAAAGAGCCGAGGGGCCAACAAATACATAACCATTCTCAAGCTAACTTTCGGCCTCGTCTGTTCCATCCTTAATCACTACACTGGTGACCCCGAGTGGTGACACGCAGCCTCCGCCCGCCGTCTGCGACCGCGGTGCGACGACAGCGACGACAGCGCCTAGCAACGACGAACAACGCCGCTCAGCGCCCGCCGACCGTCTGCGACGCACCCCACTCCGACGCCCCACAGCGCCGCCCCCACCGACGCCACACAGCGGCGCCCCCACTCCGACGCCCGCCTCGACGCCCAACGCAGCGCCCCCCCCCCCCCCCCCCCCCACTTCGCCCCACCATCCGATTCCTACATAAGGAAACGGACGCCGGCGCCTCGGACACTTCCTGCTGACACTTCCAGATAGGGATGGGATATCGAGGGCTCGATATCGATATCGGTATCGATATTGACATCGGAAGAGTGGTATCGATACCAGGTAGATATCGGCTTCATAATATCGATATCAACCGATATATATCGATATCGGTTATAAAAACTCCTACTTCGTTTATTTTAATTTTACCTACTTATTTTAATTTTATTTCCTTTTCTCCGAACATTTTTGCACTTGCAGTTCCTACCTAGATACCTACTGGTCAATAATTTACCGTGGACAAAGTAGGTGTAGGTGATTCCATGGTATAATAAATACGAAGGACTTGGAAATACGAAGTGGTTCAAAGTAGTGACCTCTAGTGTTGATACCTACCTAAAGCCTTTTTGTTCAAAATTCCTTTCTAAAAAAAAAAATTCTTCTGATTATTTTTTTATTTTGATTATTTTTTTTTCAATTTCAACAGGGGCTCAACACATCACAAAAACGCGGATACTTTTTAGCCAACAACAGCACGGAAATGGAATGATGGCCACAAGAAGAACTTCGCGGTTCGATCGGCTGTCCGAATATCGATATATCGATATGATCGCCAGTGCTGATATCGATATCAGAATATCGGATATCGGACGCTAGATATCGATATTTCGATACTATCGGATATCGATATCCCATCCCTACTTCCAGACGAAGCCTCTCCGGGACTGGCGCCTACAACGAGAACACGGACCCGAAACCACCGACACCCGCAGAAACGACTCCACCGACATCAACGCTCCAGCTCCGGCCGTACGACCCCGCATTCCCGCACGTCTGATTCGCCCAACTCGAGATCACATTGACTCACGAAGGCCTCACGACGCCGCATGCTAAATTCGCCCGCGCCTTCGAGCCCCGACACGCGGACCTCTACGACGACCCCAACCGACTTCCGAGCACGAGAATCCGTCAGTCCACGCCCGCCGACTCCGTAGAGCCCTCCCGGCCGACACACCGCAACGCGTAGAACCATCAAATCGTCACGAAGGGACCTCCATGCCACGCGAAACTTCGCCGAATATCACCGGACCTTAACGCGAAAGCGTCGGCCCATTTCGGCGAATTACTAAAGGCTGGCACCATCGAACGCCAACAGCAACCAGACGTTGACAACTCGCCTTTTCGCCACGCACGCACCGTCCGACGGCTCCCGGCTCACCGCCTTACTCAACCGACTTCCGACGACGAACTACCGTCAGTCCTCGCCCGCCGACTCACTCGAGCACTCCCGGCCGACACACCGACCCCGCTCGTTCGGCAGCTTTTCACACGCGCCCTTCCAGACAGCATTCGCCTTCACATAGCGGCGCGCGACGAACCCAACGTCACGAAACTCGCTGCTCTCGCCGATCGCCTCAAACCCTTCGCTCCCCCTCCTCGAGTGGCTACCGTCACCGAAGAGGTTCGTGTGATTCGAACAGACGACAACAGCGACTAGTGATGGGCTAAAGCATTATTTTCTGATAACGGGTTATTCGCTAACAGTTATCGGTCAGTAACCGGTTACGATAACCGGTTATTCTGATAACCGGTTACCAGTTTAGTGACCGGGGTGCTTTTCACTCCGGAGTAGAGAAACAAACATGAGTGATTACCTGAGAGCCGATGTCGAAAAGTTCATCTTTTGAGCATTGTTGAACTACACTAGCTTCAGCTCTGTATTGCCCACGTATAGGCCCTGGCCTACTGTGGGATTTCAACCATACTAAATACCGACACTTACTTCGATTACGAAGTCTCAAATTGTTATAAAACTCACGTTTAAGAAATATTTTTGTAACCAAGATTTTATTTTGATATCTATAAGAACTTAACTTGGACGTAAGTAAAATATTATGTAACCACTTTAAAAAACCAACCTTTTTATTGAACTTACCATATTTGTATATTTCAAAATTTGTCTATTAAATTTTTTAAGGAATTAAAGCAATTTCTCTGTCTTCTCTCTCTCTCTCATCATATATGATGCCTACCTACCTATTGCTTCATCATGTGAATCCGTCACTTACACTGATAGGGCTTAAATTCAAATACTGACCATAAATATAACAGAAATCAATTATTGTTGATAGAGGAATAAAAATTTTGATATGTCCTAATCTCACACCCCCCCCCCCCCCCCCCTATGGGATCTCACAAAATTGAGTTTAGTAGGTCGGTAACTATGGTTATGTCCTGCCTACAGTTTAATGTGACCGGTAGATAAAATCTTGAATTAATTATCGGCAATACGATTTAGAACTTCCTGCATCACAACAAACTGGAACGCGAAACGTTATGGAGCTAGTTTTTAGGCCCTTCAACATTTCTAACGTTATTACTCGATAACTAGAAATGTACTGAGAGCATGAGGAATAACTCTTAATTTTTTGTTGAAGGGCGCTAAGCTGAGGGATACCGTCCTAAAATAGGTAGGTAACTTGTTGGGTATGGAGTGAAGAGCAATGAGTGATCGCTACAGGTACGCTGTCCTGTAGCGTAGGATACCATCTCACGTCAAAGGGAAGCGAAAGGTCCTAAGCTGATGGATAACTGTCAGGAAGTCGATAACCGGTTACGGGGTAAAGCGTTATCGGCGGCAGGTAGTTACACAATACCATCCCCACATCAAAGGGTGCGAGAGCGAGACAGTTACCTGTGTGCGACTAGCCGGTAGGTACTGTCTCTTTAGTACTGCCCAGGAGAAGCCACGGGTAGTAGACTAGACGGTAGGGCTCACCGGCTGGGCGGACGGGGAAAACGTAAGTGTGACGTAAGCTGCACCATCAGAGGGCAACGCTTCCTTCACTTTACGTTCAGTTCTGTCGTGTCTCTCGAGATGTGCTGTTTTTCAGTCGAGTTTTTCCGATTTTCTTGTGTTGGAACTGTTGGAGTTTTTCGTAACAACTATGTTGTGCTGTGCAATAGCCACATGAACCAACCACACAAATCGTCAGAGGGATTTGTGTATCAGTTTTCACAAGTTTCCAGAGTGCCCTGAAATAAGATCCAAGTGGATAAACGCG
Organism: Leptopterna dolabrata; assembly: GCA_954871275.1. Lineage (NCBI taxonomy): Eukaryota > Metazoa > Arthropoda > Insecta > Hemiptera > Miridae > Leptopterna > Leptopterna dolabrata. The sequence continues at coordinate 77,832,440 of OX940975.1, read as the reverse complement.
TGTAAGAGAGCTGATTCTTACAATGCTTCTACAGTCGTGTTTGTTCTATCCATTTTCAAGAATCAGATTTTCAACTTGATTTGATGAATGAGTTGTTGAAACTACTTCGAAGACGCATACTTATCCCTGAAGCTGTGCCCACTTTATTTTTGCCTATGCGTAAGAGCACAGTCATTCCACCAAAACAACCATGCAATGGCCGTGAAATACGTGCAGAAAATCGGCAAAAGCGCAAAATGGTAGAAGAAATTTTGAATTCGCCTTCTGAAAACCATACACTCTTCGAATCAAAACGTCCTGAAGAAGAGTTAAATCAAGAAATGGTCGTAGAAGATCCTTCTTTTAATGTTCCAACAGAATCTGTATTTTTATCTGCTCAGAATATAAGTTGGAACAGGAGAATCAAGCCCTACGAGAACAACTTAATTCAGCTAATCTCCAAATCATGGGATTAAAAGAATCTTTCCGAGCCTTTGAGGGCCAGTTTTCTTCGTGCCAAACTCAAAAACTAAGAGGATGGTGTCGAAATTGGCCATTTGATGATATAGCCAATGCCGTCACTCTGAGATGTATATCATACAAAGCACTCAAATTCGTAAGAGAAGTATTGAAATATCCACTTAGGTATCTTCACGACGTACATTTTTCCTCTAAGCATAGAGTTTTGTTCTTATGTAGGAATGTCCCATTATGGTTTCCTGCTCAACGTTAAAACCGTCAATAACATTTCCGTGTTTCAGCTTTCTCATCATTAGGTATATAGTAGGCACTCACAGGTATGAAAAGTTCATAGTATTTAATTCCTGAAGTCCGAAAATGAAAAATGGGCATGCTAGCAACGTAAGAAAGACCAGCTGGACGGTACACGCTACGTCATCACTTTCCCCTTCACTTGACGGTGAACCCTACCGTCTAGTCTACTACCCGTGGGAGAAGCGAAGTAGTTAATAGTTATTCCAATAACGTAGGTTTTCTCGTAACCTGTTATCGCAATAACCGGTTCTTGGTCGATAACCGGTTATTCTAAGCGGTTCCGTTATTCAACGCCCATCACTAACAGCGACCGCCGACGCAGCCACGACCGACCACACGCAGCGCGACGAACGGCTCGTGTTTCTACCGCCGCACATGGGACCCCCGAGCACAAAAACGCCGCACCCCATGCACCTGGCGCCCGCAACAACAGCCGCCGCGGCCGTACCCACGCATCTCTTCATACGTCGCAAACGTACCGCCCCCAACGACACCGACCCGGACAGCCACAGCGGACCACCGCAACCAGCACACGCACCTCCCACGCCCGACAACCGCCACCGCAACAGAACAAAATTTAACTAAATGCGTTACTTAAATTCTGGGGGGAGCAGTGTTGTGATCGGCTGCTCCTCCACAACCAATGTAATGTACTGTACATATATGTTGTACCTCAGAGTGGGGACCCCCCGACCCCCCTCTGATCATGTCAGGGGCCTATAAAGAGCCGAGGGGCCAACAAATACATAACCATTCTCAAACTAACTTTCGGCCTCGTCTGTTCCATCCTTAATCACTACAAATAATAATAATTATCTTTTAAATAATACGATTCGACTATTATATTATTATGCACGTTGATTATTTTCAGTACCTATCTAGATTACAACCATTGTGTTTTGCTCAAATGAGAATTGTCTGATTGAATGAAATTGATTGATGTTTGATGTTTGATGAATACTAAGGTGAAGTAGTTCTGCTAACAATAAATTTACCTAACTGCAGAGAGGATACCTGAAAACTCAGGACCCATGACAATCTGCTTCGGATGCTGGAAGCGAAGTCAATTGGGTAGCTAATTGAGCTTCCTCTGATCCAGCAGAATCTTCAATAGTCTTCTAATGCGCGTTTAACGTTGTCAACATCTGTTAATACCGAACACGTACGGAGGAGGGGCATCCGTTCATTAGTGAGCCACTCGCTAACAATACTCTTTGCCTGGTCATTACAGACGGTAGAAAGCGAACGTTATGGCCCCCACATCACTAGAGACCATTCCTATGCTGAGCTGCAGCTCTGCCGTTTAGAAGTCAGAGCATTCAGGCCGTTTATCTTCTATCTTCACAGTTCACGCTCTTCAGCGCTTAGCTTACACGGTGGATCGTCGCACATTAGCTCCGTCGTTATAGTCCGATAGGATTAATTGGGAAATCACTCTGATGGATACTACGTAACTGTAGGAGATGGTGAAGAGAACTCGTACTTTACTTGTTTCGAATTTGGGAAACATATATCTACTTCAGCGTACTCCAGTAAGTTCAGTCCGAAATGGCTCTGAAAAAATATTGAAAAGTAATATTCTGATTGTTGCTGGAAACGTTACATTAGACCTTCCTAATCACTAGTACGACGAACTCCGAGGTGGAAGGGTCAAACAGCAGAAGCGACATTAAACGAGTTTACTTTTGTAGCTTATGTGCATTTATTAAAGTAAGATTTTCTCCTATTTTATCAGCATGGTCCAGAGTTTTCATTTTGGTTTATTATTTTCAATAATGAACCATTGGAATCGAGCATGAAAAAAAAAAATTCTTACCCCCCTCAAAATTTGATGGTTTACGTTTCAAGGTATGTAGAATCCAAAACTGCAATAAAAATATTTCTGTCTGTCCGCCGTACGCCGTACGCCGTACACCGTACGCCGTACGCCGTACGCCGTACGCCGTACGGGCCACTTTTCTTAGTTACCATGAAAAAAAATTGATGAAATTCGGGTTATAGGTTCCGTTCGGCGTCTAGTTGGTCCTCGAAGCTCGACGTTACTGTGAGTCATCTCTAAGGGGTTCAAAATAGGGGTTGAAATTTTCAAAACGCCTATACTATTTTTTTACGTAAATATTTTTACGGTTTTAAATAGTTCTTGAACTTGCGAGTTTTTTAAGACCATCCGGAGCATCGTACGTCCAGCCGTTCGTTCACAGTAAGGCCCCGAAGTTTGCACCGACAGGCATTTTCGACTCCAGTGTGAATGAAATTGTATACAATTCAAACCAAATCTCGTAACCAGAGACGCGCCCACAATAGGAATTTGTGAATACGGCCAATCATTGGTAGGGATCACCTGATTATATTGGCGGAGTATGAAGTCGAGTTGGATGTTCTGTGATATTATTTAATTTGAAAAATGATGGCTCTTTTGGAGTTTGTTGGTAGGTAGTGAAACTTGAACAAACGTTGAAGTATTATTGATGGGTAAATTATTACTACGGTAAATCATTACTCAACGGTAAATTATTACATAACGGTTCATTATACCATCTACGTAGAAGGGGCTGGAGTTTGTTGGTAGGTACTTTTGCAACTTTTTTCACTCCTCATCAACAATTTCTTTTCAGAACTTCATTATGTGTGTTTCTTTTTGTTAGGTACTGTTTGTCATCGGCAGAATTATTTTAGCAACATTTAACTCGTGATTTAGGTAGTACCTAGTAACGAGTACGGGGTTAGGTACTAACCTACGGAGGGTCTGCGATCTAAATAATTATGCATAGAATAGTACATATCATATTATATAGACGGGTTATCTATACATAGATCTGTGATCTGTAACAGAAGGGTATTCTATACAAAATAATAAACCGTTGTGCAGGAATTTGCAGCGTTTTTTGGTTTATTATTTTCAATAATGAACGTTTGGAATCGAGCATTGAAAACAAATATATAAGTACATTTAACACACCCCCCCCCCCCCCCACCCGGTATTACGCGGATTTTGTTGGTAGGTACTTCTGAAACTTGGACAAATTTTGAAGTATTATTGTTGGGTAAATTAAAACACAATGGTAAATTATTACACTACGGTAAATTATTACATAACTGTAAATTATTACACAACGGTAAATTATTACACAACGGTACATCTACCCAGAAGGGGCTGGATTTTGTTGATCGGTACTTTTGCAACTTGACCAACCGTTGAAGTATTATTGATGGGCAAGTCATTACATAACGGTATTTCACTCCACATCAACAATTTTCCTTCAGAACTTTATTATTTGCGTTTATTTTTGCCATTTTAGTTACTGTTTGCCATCGACAGAATTATTTTAGCAACATTTAACTCGTGATTTATGTAGGTACCTAGTAACGAGTACGGGGTTAGGTACTAACCTGCGGAGTGTCTGCGATCTATATAATAATTATGTATATACTAGTACGTATTATATTATATAGACGGGTTATCTATACAGAGAGCTGTGATCTGTAGCAGAAGGGTATTCTGTACAAAATAATAAACCGTTGCAGGGATTTGCAGCTTTTTTAACAGGCAAATTAGTTTTACAGCATCCTGAATTCATCCCTAGATTTAAAAATAATAAACAAAAAAAAGTATTCTTTCTCTCTGTGTGTGTGTGTGTATGTCACTACAGACGATATCTGTCCTTGGTTACAAGAAAAATTCCAAATTTCGCCAAAATGTTCGTATTGCCAAAAAAATATAAGTTCGAAGATGAGATATTTTCAAAAATTCTGAGGGTGCCAAATTCGAGTTTTGTGACAGAGTGAGAAGAGTGACGGTAGACCCTCCAGAGCCCATCTCCTAGGCTAGCGATACGCCAGATAAGAAGGGGTAGCGATTAGGTTTCAGCCTGACCGCCCACATCCTTACCGGAAACACAAACGACTCGAGAACTGCCAACCGTCACACGTCCTCTTCACGTGAGATACTTCTGGTTAGCTGAAGTACGAGTATGAAAGGGAAAAGGAGAGGATGAAAAGTAGTATGACGTTCTGGTTCAGGAAAAGACATCTGAACAACTTCAAGGTGACTAACCTCTATCGTCCCACCCTAACCTCCAACCTATTTACTGGTGGAGTACAAAGCTCCTACATACGAGTATTGGCGGATAATATTGTCAGAGGTTGTTGCGCAGTGAACTGACCATCTGGGCAACCTCAAGGTGATCAACCCCCATCGCTATGATGGAACAACTACTGGGATATTTTTGCTGATTCACTAGCATGTTGACAAAGTTTTCGAGCTTCGGCATTTTGTTTTTATTATAATCGTTCATCTCAGTTTGCCACATTCCAACGTGTTTCGTCATAATAACTGTTGAGTAGGCTCATATGTGAAACACTGACAGTCTGATGCAGTGGCAATGGACTTCAACGAATTTATCAAGCGATGAAAGGGCAAACTGGTAGTTCTAGATGTATTTTATTAGAACAGATTATGCTACTTAAGAGTTTAAGCTTGGCCAAACGCCGCCTTCCTATTCGAGTTTATGTTCTTATACTGCAAGAAAAAACACTGCATAAGTACGAGTAGGTACGTACAACATCAAAATGGTAGTCACAAAAAATTTTGGCATGGCATGTTTGTCAAGTACCTAAAATGGCTCTAGGAAATTCTTTGTCTTTTATTCAGGTGCGGGGATGTATCTGGATTCCAAAAAGAAAAGTTTCTCCTCAGAAAAAGATAGGTGACGGTATTGCGCAACGAAGCGGACAGAGACGTTTCCCAGACGTAGGAAACTGATAACAGCGGGACCGGACGTGATTTTGTCCCACCGTCCGTCTTGTCCGTAGCCAAGACTGGGGGTTTGAGGCTTGAGCTTCCTTCAATTCGTCGGACACTGCTTTTTGTGGTCAGTACCCACACTCGTGCTTCCCGCAGGAAAGCCCTAAATCGAGTACTGGGGCGAACCGTCCCGGCAATTACTGATCCATACATTTGCGGTGGATTCGAGAATCCTATCATTACTCAATTATTTGTTGTTATTCATGGACCACAACGTTTTTTCCCGTTAAAAAACGATGCAAAGTACTTGTCACATGGGTTTATTATTCTAATGGACATACGTACAGAAATTTCGGCTGTTCATTTATTGTTTCATTCATGTGCAATTATTGAAATAGCTATTTATGATGGTTTCAAAAAATTATGGCCCCCCAAAAACACAAATTAGGCTCGGATTTTTTTTTTTTTTAACAGAGTACTTTTGATCATTGAAAGTACCATTTAATTGCATTGATTCGCCTGTTGATACTACTTCTAGTGTTATTATATAAATATATGGAGCCACTCTGCTCAGCTGAGTCTAAAACTGAGCTTTCTGGTCTGTTGGATCAAGAACTATGCTCTCTGATCAGCTGAACCATAAACTGAACTCCCTTACTAAGGAATCAGAACAGCCTCCGGAGTTCGAAAGCACGTTGGTTTATTATTTTCAATAATGAACCATTGGAATCGAGCATGAAAAAAAAATTCTTACCCCCCTCAAAATTTGATGGTTTACGTTTCAAGGTATGTAGAATCCAAAACTGCAATAAAAATATTTCTGTCTGTCCGCCGTACGCCGAACGCCGTACGGGCCACTTTTCTTAGTTACCATGAAAAAAAATTGATGAAATTCGGGTTATAGGTTCCGTTCGGCGTCTAGTTGGTCCTCGAAGCTCGACGTTACTATGAGTCATCTCTAAGGGGTTCAAAATAGGCGTTGAAATTTTCAAAACGCCTATACCATTTTTTTACGTAAATATTTTTACGGTTTTAAATAGTTCTTGAACTTGCGAGTTTTTTAAGACCATCCGGAGCGTCGTACGTCCAGCCGTTCGTTCACAGTAAGGCCCCGAAGTTTGCACCGACAGGCATTTTCGACTCCAGTGTGAATGAAATTGTATACAATTCAAACCAAATCTCGTAACCAGAGACGCGCCCACAATAGGAATTTGTGAATACGGCCAATCATTGCTAGGGATCACCTGATTATATTGGCGGAGTATGAAGTCGAGTTGGTTGTTCTGTGATATTATTTCGCTTGAAAAATGATGGCTCTTTTGGAGTTTGTTGGTAGGTAGTGAAACTTGAACAAACGTTGAAGTATTATTGATGGGTAAATTATTACTACGGTAAATCATTACTCAACGGTAAATTATTACACAACGGTTCATTATACCATCTACGTAGAAGGGGCTGGAGTTTGTTGGTAGGTACCTACTTTTGCAACTTTTTTCACTCCTCATCAACAATTTCTTTTCAGAACTTCATTATGTGTGTTTCTTTTTGCTAGGTACTGTTTGTCATCGGCAGAATTATTTTAGCAACATTTAACTCGTGATTTAGGTAGGTACCTAGTAACGAGTACGGGGTTAGGTACTAACCTACGGAGGGTCTGCGATCTACATAATATGTATATAATAGAATAGTACATATCATATAATATAGAAGGGTTATCTATACATAGAGCTGTGATCTGTAACAGGAGGGTATTCTATACAAAATAATAAACCGTTGTGCAGGGATTTGCAGCGTTTTTTTATTTGTCTCCATATCTAAAATTTTTTCACGCTTAGGTACGTACAATTTCGTCGAACAAAAATGGTTTCATACTAGAATTTTCTGTTGGCCACTAACACAAAATCGATTACTACAATGTTAGAAAACAGCCTTCCTTGAATGTCCCTAAAAAGAACTCGGGAGACAGAGCAACTTGAAAGTCGCTAAGGCAAGTCAGTGATGGGGAGGAATAAAAAATATCGGGATAACGATCGAAACGCTCCATTATTTGGGTCGAAAAAAGGGGGGGACTCGATAAATACGGCGTTTTTCTAGTGAATAACAGTATTAAACGCGAAAAACCCGCAGCGAGGGAGAGGTGTGGAACGGCAGTAAAACAAGGGCGGAATTTCGAAGCCTCTTTTTCGGTAGTTAGGTCGTAAGCGAGAGGCGACCGATATTGGAAAATATTTAAGAAAAGCTGTACGGCGAGAGAATGAGTGCCAGGGGGAAGGATGAACGGAAGAGTGGAAATGGGGGAGGGTTGATAGGAAGCGGGATAACGGCGCGCCTGAGCATTTATGAGAATAGTTGTGTCTTGAGGGCTTGTTTCAAGGGGAAATTCACTCTCCGGCGATGAAATGTCGATGATGGTGAGATGGAGTATCGGAACCCGATTTTCTTAATAATATCGTGTTGGGGATAGGTAGGAGGTGAGCTGAGCGTCGTCAGCGATGTTTGTGCCCATCAGCCTGCCCTGTCCATCTGTTCCATCAGCCTGCAAAGACGAAGCGGTGTATCGCTACATCACCACATCGCCCACGATCCTAGTTCAGTTCCTATCGTTTGAGCAACCTGGACCCATAGCTCTCTTTTCGTCTGCTACTTTCTTTCGTTTATGAGTTCCAGCATCCCAATATGCCCAATTTCAACTATATTTTCATCAAAAACCATCCGACATCAAAGGCAGCCCCTTCCCTCCTTTTGGTTGATTATTCTGCGAATAATACCTGTGTATTCGCTCAGCAACAAAATTTCATAACAACCCCTCAAATTTTTTTTATTTTACGTTTCAAGGTATGCAGATTCCAAAAATGTCCGTCCGCCGTACGCCGTCCACCGTATCATGCATACCGGCTTCATTTTCGGACTAAAAAAGTCGTTCTTTCGCACTCTTGCTCTGTTTGGGCCCTAGTTGTGTCCCGAAACTTTGCAGCCCGATCGGAATATACCCAGGGGTGTTATGAATGAAAATGGGCATACAAATTGGTATTTTTTGTTTTTTGTGTTTGAGTAACATGTGCTTTTGAGGTATCGTTTTCCATGTTTTTTAGGACGAGAAGGCCGAGTATGAAGTCGGTTTTGACCGAAGAGTGGAAAATTGAGGTTCTAACGAAGTTTCAGCCTTAAATTTACGTTAACTTTTTGTCTAAAATCGTCGTCCTTCCGCAAACAATTTGGGTCCCCAGTTGGGATCACATTTTTGGTTCCTAATTGTGTTCCAAAGCTCGGCAGCCCGACTGGAATACACCCAGGGGTGTTATGGGAGACAAATTGGTGTAAAGATAGGGGTTTTCGAGGGAGGTTTTTTTGAGGTTTTAGTGAACGCGAGCTTATGATGTATTGTATCGTTGTCCATATTTTTCAGGGTGACGACCGGATATGAAGTTGATTTTGACCAAAGAGTGAATAATTGAGGTTGTAACGAAGTTTCAACCTTAAATGTATGTTAAATGTTGGTCTAAAATGCTCCGAATACAAAAAACCTTGAAACGTAAACCAACAAATTTCGAGGGGGGGCTTTTGGTGTAGACATTTTTTTTTTCATGCTCGATTCCCAAAATTGCAGCCCAGTTATTGTTTTTGGGGTCCAAAATTGCTGGAAACCATCCATAATAGCTGTCTGAAGCACTGCACATGAAAGAAACAATAAATGAACACCTAACATTTCTTAGGGTACGTCGAATAGAATAATAAACCCATGTGACAAGGACTTTGCAGCGTTTTTAGCATCTCATCGATTTCTCTTCATCCTTCGGCATCAACTGGCCTTCCGTCAGTGTGACCAGTATTTCGTGTCAATCGCTCGTGTCGCTTCTGGCGATATATTGAAATCCCGTCCAATTTTATACTGGATGCGGGCTCTTTCCCGATTTTTCTGACACGCGGCTAACTCCTGGAAAAATTGCGTAATAATCTAACCAGCTGTGCCTCTCCTGGGGCAGCTGTGCCACTACCTTCCTACCTTTCTGGAGACGGGGAAACTAAGCTATTTATGGGCGGCTAGTTCTAACCCCTCACCATGACACGCCTCAAACCGATCAGATCGATCAAGCTGCCATAAGATTACCTGACTATTGAGATATTCAATATAATGTATTCAAACTAAACTATTCATAAAATGAACGCTCCGCATAGGTAGGAATATGATAATGCACAATTCCTTCATCAGTAAAACAACCATTCAAAATATTCACATCATTTCGTCAAACCAGCTCTGGGCTTCGACTGCGCGAAGTTCTAAATAAATATTCTAAGAATACAGACATAACTATCTTTCCTCTTCGTCACATGTGTATTCACACTCCCCCCCCCCCCCCCCCCTCCCGGTCTATGACTGCCTTCTATCTTCACACAGAAAAACCTAAAGTTCTAAAAATGTCGACCCCTATTTTTCACCCGTTAGAGACGAAGGTTTTTGGTACAAACTAACGGATGGTCGTACACTGCTCCGGGTGGCCCCAAAAAATTCTTTAGCTCAAGATCAATTCAATAACGTAAAAAAAACCATACCCTTCTGTTGAAAGTTTTAGAGCTAAAGCGTTCTGATAATTGCAACCCCTATTTTTCACCCCTTAGAGATGACTGACAGTAACACCGAGCTCCGTGGACCAACTAGACCCCAACTGGGACCTAAAACCCAAATTTCATTAATTTTGTTTCATGATAACTAAGAAAAGTGGATGCTGGGACCTCATACAAACGGGCTTCTAGATGATACTGAGGCCTGTGCTGCTTCCCCTTGTGGCCCCTCTTCGTTGCCCTTCGCGAACAATCGGTGGATTGCGACTGAACTTTGTTGCGGTGATGTTCGACTAATCCGCGATAACGTCTTCACAACACCCGATCTCTTGGTACAGATAATATTATAATAATGGAAAATCTTACTGCTACTTAACATCCTACATGTACCTTGATACGGAAACCATTAAATTTGGAGGGGGGGGAGGGAATAATTTCATTTTTTTCATGCTCGATTCCGGAGGTTCATTATCGAAAATAATGAACCAAAGGAGTCATTGTTGGAATTCCTGACATGTTCTGACGAACTTGTTGAGACAATCCGGATAGTTCCAAAACGCCAAATTCGATTTCTTTGTTCGTCATTGCAATTGGTGAAGCATGCCCAAGGACCATGCCCACTCGACAAACCTCAAATGACGATTAAAGATACATAAATGATGAAATGCTGCAGGAAAATCGGTTTATTGAAGAGAACGGTCGGAGAGATAACAGTTGCATAATTCTGAAAAGGATTTTCAAACTTCCAAGAATCCTCGAAAACACTCAAGTCGAAGCTCAATGCCAGTTAGCAAATGGAAAAAAATACATTTCTGATTTTTCCTAGCCAACCTGCGCAAAATTTGGCATATAGGGGCACAAGACATCAGCCTGCAGAAACCCCAGAAAAATGTGATACAACTGTGGCAGCATCGATGGTCACATTTCGACCACCTGTCCATAACCACCAAAAGATTCCACAATCAGAGCCCGTGAAAGAGATAATGCGCGAACCCAGCCAAGAAAACAGACAACCACCAAGTCTGGAAACCGAACAAAAAGAAGGGTGCCATATCATTAGGCACTAAAATCCAACGAATTCTTCTGCAGAACGTTTTATATGCTCCCCAACTCTTGAAGAATTTATTTTTTATTCGTCTGTTTTATCCGATTTTTATCATAATGAATAACATTTCTGTTAGGTTTGATAATCAATCAGTAATTTTTGAAGTGACCTCACGAAGCCTCCCATTCCTAACTGTATCCCCCCCCCCCCGCACTATTTCCCTCCATAGACCTATTTAGTACCTCTTGTGAGCCTGTTTGGTAAAATCACTATTGTATTCCCGAATTGTATCGATAATTATATAATCATAACTAAAACGCCAAATCTTGTGCTTTCTCTCTCCCCCTGATATCACTGTCTCTTAGAATTTCCTTCTCTAATCCAGTTACTGGTAACAGAGTGAGAGAAAGAATTATCAGAATTCAAAGCGCAATATTAGCCGTTTAGGATGGAGCGAAACCAGCCTGGTAGCTTTACCGGTAGCTCTTATCAACAACATATTGGACTGAGATTATAGAGAATAAGGAACTTTCCCGTCCATGAGAATGTCGGATGATGCTGTGGAGGACCTTTGGACGGAGTTAACGTCCAGCCATAATAATTATGTTAACCTTGGAAGTGCCAGGGTGGGGGTGAGGAAAGCCGTTAAGTGTAATGGTCGTTTCTTGTAAGCTGATGTAGGCCCTCTCCGATGGCTCTCCTAGGGCACTCACCTTCAAATTCCACCTTATTGACAGGCGGAATCAAATCATGGGAGATGATTCCATGTGGGCCCCCACTTTCACTCTTCGAAAATCAATCGTTTTCACAACCCGAAAACAATAATTAATTGACGATGACACTGACAAAGCGAATAGAGAAGTACACAAGTGCAGTGGAGCGAGTAGAGTGGACCTCACCCACATTGTTTCCTTCTTCGCACACATTGGGGTTTTGGTTTACTATTTTCAATACGTAATGAACCTTTGGAATCGAACATGAAAGAAAAAATTCTAACCCCCCCCCCCCCCTTCACAAAATTTGACGGTTTGCGTTTCAAGGTATGTAGAATCCGAAAATGCAATAAAAAAATTTCTATCTGTACACCGTACTCCGTACATTTCTTAGTTACCAGGAAAAAAAAAATTGATGAAATTCGGTTTATAGGTTCCGTTCGGGGTCAAGTTTGTCCTCGAAGCTCGGTGTTACTGTCAGTCATCTCTAAGGGCCTAAAAATAGGGGTTGAAATTTTCAGAACGCCGTAGCTCAAAATATTTCAATAGAAAGGTATGGTTTTTTTTAAACGTGTTTAACTTGATCTTGAACTAAAGAATTTTTTGAGGCCACCCGGAACATTGTACGACCAACCGTTCGTTTGCATCAAAAAGCTTCGTCAACATGATCGTGAAACAAACGGTATAAATCCGCCCTGATATCATCGCTAGGGAGCACCTGATTATAATCAAGGATGGCTGTATGAAGTCGAGTGGGTTGTTCTGCGATATTATTTCATTTGAAAACGCTGCAAATCCCTGCACAACGGTTTATTATTTTGTACAGAATACCCTCCTGTTACAGATCACAGGTCTCCGTACAAATAACCCTACTATAATAACATATGTACTATTCTACACATGTAGATCGCGGACCCTCCGTATTTTAGTACCTAACCCCGTACTCGTTACTAGGTAGGACCTACCTAAACCGTTGTGTAATAATTTGCCTGTATAGGTTCCCCTTCTACGGAGATAGAATAATGAACCGTTGTGTAATAATTTGCCCATCAATAATACGTCAACGGTTGTTCAAGTTGCAAAAGTACCTATAAACAAAATCCAGCCCCTTCTTGGTAAATGATCCGTTGTGTAATAATTTACCGTTGTGTAATAATTTACCGTGGTGTAATAATTTACCGTTGCATAATGATTTACCGTTGTGTAATAATTTGCCGTTGTGTAATAATTTGCCATTGTGTAATAATTTACCCATCAATAACACTTCAACGGTTGTTCAAGTTGCAAAAGTACCTATCAACAAAATCCAGCCCCTTCTGGGTAGATGAGCAGTTGTGTAATAATTTACCGTTGTGTAATAATTTGCCATTGTGTAATAATTTACCCATCGATAATACTTCAACGTTTGTTCAAGTTGCAGAAGTACCTACCAACAAAATCCAATAGTCCATCACTTGTCAAATGAAATAATATCGCAGAACAAACAACTCGACTTCATACAGCCATCCTTGATTATAATCAGATGGCTCCGTAGTTATGATATCCGGGCCGGATTTATACCGTTTGATTCACGATAGTGTTGACGAAGCTTTTTGGTGCATACGAACGGCTGGACGTACCTACAATGCTCCGGGTGGTGTCAAAAAATTGTTTAGCTCAAGACAAATTTAATAACGTTAAAAAAACCATACCCTTCAATCGGAAGTTTTCGAGTTACGGCGTTCTTAAAATTTCAACCCCTATATTTGAACCCCTTAGAGATGACTGACAGTAACGTCGAGCTTCGAGGACCAACTAGACCCCGAACGGAGCCTACCTATAACCCGAATTTCATCAATTTTGTTTCAGGTAACTAAGAAAAGTGGGCCGTACGGCGTACGGCGGACAGACAAAAATATTTTTATTGCAGTTTTGAATTCTACATACCTTGAAACGTAAACCATCAAATTTTGAGGGGGGGTAAGATTTTTTTTGGGTTTATTATTTTCAATAATGAACCATTGGAATCGAGCATGGAAAAAAAATTCTTATCCCCCCTCAAAATTTGATGGTTTGCGTTTCAAGGTATGTAGAATCCAAAACTGCAAAAAGCTGCAAATCCCTGCACAACGGTTTATTATTTTGTACAGAATACCCTTCTGTTACAGATCACAGCTCTGTATAGATAATCCGTCTATATAATATAATATGTAATATTCTACACATATTATGTAGATCGCGGACTCTCCGTAGGATTGTACCTAACCCCGTACTCGTTACTAGGTACCTACCTAAACCGTTGTGTAATAATTTACCTGTATAGGTTACCCTTCTACGTAGATAGAATAATGAACCGTTGTGTAATAATTTGCCCATCAATAATACTTCAACGGTTGTTCAAGTTGCAAAAGTACCTATCAACAAAATCCAGCCCCTTCTTGGCAGATGAGCCGTTGTGTAATAATTTACCGTTGTGTAATAATTTACCGTGGTGTAATAATTTACCGTTGTGTAACAATTTACCTTTGTGTAATAATTTGCCGTTGTGTAATAATTTGCCATTGTGTAATAATTTGCCATTGTTTAATAATTATTTACCCATCAATAATACTTCAACGTTTGTTTAAGTTTCAGAAGTACCTACCAACAAAATCCAATAGTCCATCACTTGCCAAATGAAATAAAAAGTGGCCCGTACGGCGGACAGACAGAAGTATTTTTATTGCAGTTTTGGATTCTACATAGCTTGAAACGTAAACCATCAAATTTTGAGGGGGGTAAGAATTTTTTTTTCTTGCTCGATTCCAATGGTTCATTATTGAAAATAATAAACCAATAAAAAACGCTGCAAATCCCTGCACAACGGTTTATTATTTTGTATAGAATACCCTTCTGTTACAGATCACAGCTCTATGTATAGATAACCCGTCTATATAATATAATATGTACTATTCTATGCATATTATGTAGATCGCAGACCCTCCGTAGGTTAGTACCTAACCCCGTACTCGTTACTAGGTACCAACCTAAATCACGAGTTAAATGTTGCTAAAATAATTCTGCCGATGACAAACAGTACCTAACAAAAAGAAACACACATAATGAAGTTCTGAAAAGAAATTGTTGATGAGGAGTGAAAAAAGTTGCAAAAGTACCTACCAACAAACTCCAGCCCCTTCTACGTAGATGGTATAGTGAACCGTTGTGTAATAATTTACCGTTGAGTAATGATTTACCGTAGTAATAATTTACCCATCAATAATACTTCAACGTTTGTTCAAGTTTCACTACCTACCAACAAACTCCAAAAGAGCCATCATTTTTCAAATTAAATAATATCACAGAACAACCAACTCGACTTCATACTCCGCCAATATAATCAGGTGATCCCTACCAATGATTGGCCGTATTCACAAATTCCTATTGTGGGCGCGTCTCTGGTTACGAGATTTGGTTTGAATTGTATACAATTTCATTCACACTGGAGTCGAAAATGCCTGTCGGTGCAAACTTCGGGGCCTTACTGTGAACGAACGGCTGGACGTACGATGCTCCGGATGGTCTTAAAAAACTCGCATAAAAAATGGTATAGGCGTTTTGAAAATTTCAACCCCTATTTTGAACCCCTTAGAGATGACTCACAGTAACGTCGAGCTTCGAGGACCAACTAGACGCCGAACGGAACCTATAACCCGAATTTCATCAATTTTTTTTCATGGTAACTAAGAAATGTGGCCCGTACGGCGTACGGCGGACAGACAGAAATATTTTGGTTTATTATTTTCAATAATGAACCATTGGAATCGAGCATGAAAAAAAAAATTCTTACCCCCTCAAAATTTGATGGTTTACGTTTCAAGGTATGTAGAATCCAAAACTGCAATAAAAATATTTCTGCCTGTCCGCCGTACGCCGTACCTAGTAACGAGTACGGGGTTAGGTACTAACCTACGGAGGGTCTGCGATCTACATAATATGCATAGAATAGTAAATATTATATTGTATAGACGGGTTATCTATACATAGAGCTGTGATCTGTAACAGAAGGGTATTCTATACAAAATAATAAACCGTTGTGCAGGGATTTGCAGCGTTTTTATTGCAGTTTTGGATTCTACATACCTTGAAACGTAACCATCAAATTTTGAGGGGGGTAAGAATTTTTTTTTCATGCTCGATTCCAATGGTTCATCATTGAAAATAATAAACCAAAACTCGGCGCTCCGCGCCTCGCCATGGGGCGAGCCCCCTGGACCCCCCCCCCCCCCCCCCGGATGCTTACTGCTTAGAGCCTATGGCTAAAATTCAACAAACATGGAACATGCTTTAGCCACGCTTATACACATCGAAACAACCAAGTGACAACCAAACAAGCGTCATTGTTTACTATCGATTTATAACATCCATTTATATAGTTATAGTATGAAACTAGGAAATAAATACCAAGAACAAATACGAAATAAATGCGTGATAAATCAAGAGCTTTCCAACGAATGGAAACGATTTTTGTCCGATGAAAATGAAAGAAGTTTCATTTCCCTAACAACTACTCGGTTGTACGTGAAAATCATCGTTAAAATCTCGTTCCACTTCCGCATCACCCATCCCGGGTCACCCATCCCGCGTAACGTTTTCTGGCTAGTTAGTCCAAGGCTAAAGCATGTTCCATGCTAATATTTCTGTCTGTCCGCCTTACGCCGTACGGGCCACTTTTCTTAGTTACCATGAATAAAAATTGATGAAATTCGGGTAATAGGTTCCATTCGGGGTCTAGTTGGTCCTCGAAGCTCGACGTTACTGTCAGTCATCTCTGAGGGGTTCAAAATAGGGGTTGACATTTTCAGAACGCCGTATCTCGAAAACTTTCGATTGAAGGGTATGGTTTTTCTTTGCGTTATTAAATTTGTCTTGAGCTGAACAATTTTTTGAGACCACCCGGAGCATCGTACGTCCAGCCGTTCGTGAGCACCAAAAAGCTTCGTCAACACGATCGTGAATCAAATGGTATAAATCCGGCCCGGATATCATAACTACGGAGCACCTGATTATAATCAAGGATGGCTGTATGAAGTCGAGTTGTTTGTTCTGCGATATTATTTCATTTTACAAGTGATGGACTATTGAATTTTAACCCAATTTTACAAAATTGACATTTTAACTCCTCCCTACACGATGGACTCAGACTCACAATCGCCTCCCCTCCTCCGGCCTGCCACCCTCCAACCGCCAACCACCTCAACATTGGACCCGGCCGCAGCTGTCGCCAACCCCTTCTCCACTCTCTCGCCCCCGTCGTCCACCATAGGTGATATGAATCTGGTTAAATCTGGCTATGAATGAGGTTATAGGTGATATGAATCTGAATCTGCTGTCGTTTAATGAGGGAAATGTGATTAAGTATCTGGATGCGTTGGTCTCTTGTGGATTTCTCTCTCTTATAACAAATGCTACACGTATTCAGAGTAACAGTGCCACATGTATTGACCACATTTTTTCACGCTCTAAGTTGCGATGCTATCCTGCCATCATTCGAACAACCATTACCGACCATTTTGTTACTGTCGTGGGAGTTGAAAGTAAAAGTATGGGTGCCCAGAGATCGGAGGATTCGGCACGCTCTGTTATACGCAGGAAGATTGATCCAAAAGTGTTGAATGGAGCCCTAGAGAATGCGATTTGGTCTCCTGTCTTGGAGTCTGTGAATGTCGATGATTCCGCAAGGAGCTTTGTTGATATTGTTCAGTCCTGCATAGACTCGGCAACGGTGACTGAACGCGGTGGTGGTGGTGGGGAGAAGTTGACCCCCTGGATTACTGAGGGTATTCTGGTGTCCATCAAGAAAAGAGACAGGCTTGGTGCTCGTGTCCGTAGGCAGCCATTCAATACTGTACTCGCTGATCATTTTAGAAGATACAGAAACACTCTGAAGAGTCTTATTAGGATGGCTAAAATAAACTATTTCAATGAACAGTTTGATAGAGCTGGTGGGGATCCGAGGCGTGTTTGGTCTGTTATAAATACTGCAATTTCAGGTACTAATAGTAAAAAGTGTGACTATCCAATGATTCCTAAATTATTGGAGGGGGGCTTAGCGGCATCGGAAGACCAGGCTACCTCTGAAGTTTGTAATGAGTTCAACAGCTATTTCACTCGAGTGGGTGACCGTCTAACATCAAACTTGAGGAAAAGAAGCATGGCTGAGGTGGGTATGATACCTGGTCCAGACCAAGCCTTCACGATTCGTGAGATGGTACCGTCAGATTTGGACTGTATTGTTGGGCAGATGAAGGGAAATTCAGCTCCTGGCATCGACGGTGTCAGTATGAGCCTTGTCAAGAGTAACATAAATCATCTCCGTGACCCAATTCTTCATATATGTAATCTGAGTATACGGTCTTCTAAATACCCCTCTTGTTTTAAAACGGCAAAAGTAATACCCCTGTTTAAAGGTGGCGATAAATTCGACCTAGGTAATTTCAGGCCTATTTCCATGCTGAGCGTTTTCGGGAAAATTCTGGAAAAATGGGTGAAAAAATGCTTGTCAACTTACATTGAATCAAACAATATCCTATCCCCTGATCAATTTGGCTTTCGTCCTGGTAGAAGCGTCGAGGACGCTTTGCTCAGGTTATCTGGTGATTTGTACCGTATTCGGGACTCGCGATCTAGGGCACTTGTGGCATTCCTAGATCTCTCAAAAGCCTTCGATGTAATTGACAGATCCCTACTGCTGGAGCGCATGGAAGCAATTGGGGTGACTGGGGGATCACTGAATTGGTTTAAGAGCTACCTTCAGGATCGCCGGCAGGTTGTAGCTATTGGTGACATTATGAGCAAGCCATTGCCTATAAATCAGGGTGTAATTCAGGGAAGTACTCTGGGACCACTTCTGTTTCTAATTTATATAAACAGGTTGGCCCACCTGAGCCAGGGTTGTAAGGTATACTTGTTTGCGGATGATGCGGCAATTGTGGTCGAGGGCTCTGTAATCTGTGACATGGTTCGTGAAATGGAGTCCTCGATTCAACTCATATGTAAGTGGTTAGAGTCATCCTCTCTCACTGTCAATCCCAATAAGTCCAAATTTATGCTGATACAGGGTCAGAGGGATGGGTCTTCGGATGACATTAGTCTTAGAGTTCATGACAGCCTCTGTGACTCTCCTTCCGGTTGTACATGCCCTCACATTGTTCGGGTATCTTCTTTCAAGTACTTAGGGGTTTTTATGATGACAAGCTGAATTGGGATGATCAAGTACAGCATATTTATAACAAAGCCAAAAAATATACCTATGTATTCTATAACATTAGATCTTTCACGTCTCCCAAGACCCTTAAAATGATCTACCATGCTTTGGTCCAATCCTTATTACAATATGGCCTTGGCATTTGGGGTGGTTCGTCTAGAACAGTGTTTAATAAGCTTGTGGTCCTACAGAAAGCGATTTTAAAGATCATGTTTAAGAAGCCTCGAAGATTCCCATCAAATGAAATATATAAGATTGCTGAAGTGTTTTCTATGAAGCAGCTATATGTGAAATCTCTACTCCTCTTATACCATAGATGTCCCTCACTGTTGGAACTTGATGTGCATAGACACCGCTTCCACACCAGGTTCCAATTGACGGGTCAGGTGGTGAATGTTAGACCTACGTTGGCCCTGATTACTAGAAGCGCAGGATATAGGATTGTCATGTTATATAACAATATTCCTAATTATTTACGGGATACATCTAAATCCAGGAATGTTTTTAAGAAACTTATTTTTGGATGGCTGATTTCACTGGGCGATGAAAATATTGAAAATTTGTTTAGTAGCCTCTATCAACTTTAATTGCATTCCAGTTTTTATAAACATTATGTTATCTAACATCAGATGTCTTAAATATGTGAATTGTTCCTTTATAATATCGTAATATTTAATTATTCACGTTTATGTAATGTTCGGTAAAATTTTGAAGTGGACTCTATTTTTGTGAAGCCTTGTGAGCTTGATGACTGCTCTAACCCAGCGCCACGGGCAATGCCTATTGCTGGGTTAAATGTATTCTATGTTGTATATCACTCACATTTTGTACTTCTGTGAATAAATTTCTTCTCTCTCTCTCTCTCTCTCTCTCTCTCTCTCTCTCTCACCACGACCCCCCCCCCCCCCCCGCCGACGTCATGACCGCCTCTGCGTCGTTCCCTCTCTCATTACCCCCCTTCTACTCTCACGACCCCGCTCTTTGGTTTTTCCAGATCGACGCAGCGTTCTCAGCCGCCGGCGTCCGCAGCCAGAAGACGCGGTACTCACGCATCATCACCCTCCTCCGTACAACATCCTCCTACAGACGTCGGACATCTCCCGGACGCCGCCACGGCGTACAATGACCTCCGCTCCCGCCTCGTCTCCCTCTACCAGCCGTCAAAGATCGCACGTGTCGCCACCCTGTCGCAACCTCAACAACTAGGCGACATGAAGCCTTCCCACCTCTTCAGACGCCTCCGACACCAGCTGCAGGGGATCATGACCGCGGACATCGCCCGTACCTTCTGGCTGCGCGCGCTGCCCCACCCTATCCATATGGCGCTCGCTTCCACCTCGACGGACCGGATGAGGACCTCCTCCGTCTTGCAGATACGGTCTACGACCTCGCCGCATCCGCCTGCGTCAGCTAAGTTCGCACCCCCCGCCCCGTTCCCCCCCCCCCCCCCCCCCCCCCTCGACAACGGGACCGCTCCTCCGAGCAGAGGCGCCCCCCCTCCTCGGGCCGACATCGACCCCCCTCCACGGATCGCCGGACCACCCCTCCCCCGGACCGACGGCACAACGCTTCCCCGGATCGCCGGACCGCCACCGAAAACACGTCCGGCCCGACGTAACAGACCTGCCTACCTACCCGCCGACCCTCCCGACCGATGTTTCTACCACGTCAACTTCGGTGGGGAGGCTCGCAAGTGCCAACACCCCTGCTCCTTCTCTTCCGGGCAGGGAAACGCCGACGCCCGCCCGTAAATCCGGCGGGCCCCCCTCCTCGCTCCCACGGGCACTCCCGCTTCGCCACCGATCGACCGCTCTGAATCTCTCACCATCCTAATATTTATTAACCTCATCCTCTGTGCCTTCAGCCTACTTGTTTGTTTATCTGCGGCCCGCAGCCTGGATTGTTTTCCACCGGCCTTCAGCCATGTACCTCTGCGCCCTCAGCCTTGCCCATCTGTTTATTTGCTCAATTTGGGGGGACCTATGTCGTGGTATCCTCCCAGAACCACAACTCTTGTACATAGAAATAAGATCTCGCCAAATAAACCTAGAAGTGGGGACAGAAGACGCAGGAGAGTCGAGGGCCAGCCTGGAGATCCCCACCATCCTCTACTAGCTAGAGGATGGAGGGAGACAGCTCCCAAGACTATTATATACTCGCCTCCTTCGCCTTTTTAACCATTCTACGCTCCCCTCTAGTCGCTGACTCTCTCCTCCTTACCTCGTCTCTCTCCTCAACCTAAAAGATCTTGAGCATGGTGGTGATTCGCACATAACCAAACCAAGCAACTATCCTAAAAGATCTCGGGCTTGGTGGTGGTCCGCCCATAACCAAACCGAGCACACTTCCAAAAAGATCCTGGGCATGGTGGTGGTCCGCCCATAACCAAACCAGGCAATGCTCCTAAAAGAATCCGCGCATGGTGGTGGTCACCCATAACCAAAACGGACACATCCGAAAAGATCCCGGGAATGGTGGTGGTCCGCCCATATCCAAACCGGGCACATCCCCCCTCGCACCGCTCGTGGTGGATGTACGCCAAAACACATTCATCACATATACTATCTAAGTAGAAGGGGACCCTAAACAGGTAAATTATTACACAACGGTTTATTATTTGCCTTATGCTTCAGGAATAACTCAAAATAATCAATAACTGAAATACTGAATTCTGCGCATTTGTAGGAAACGGTATAAAGTGCGAATTTAGTTGCAAATAGCAAGTAAAATAAGTATAATGGTAAGTAAAGTAAGAGTAGCAAGTAAAGTATGAGTATGAAGTATGAATGTAAAAGAGCAAATACGGGTATGTACAAATTCGTTGGGTGCGGAATTCAGTGTGCAACCATCATCTATTAGAGCGCAGAAGTCGTTTGAGGTGGGGGAGCGAGTCAGCAATGATGTCAAATTCTGTGCTCTTCATGAGTAGGGATGGCAACAAAATATCGATATATCGGAAATATCGATATTTAGGTTCCGATATACCGATATCGGTTTTTGACCTTCAATAGTATCGGGAATATCGATAGTTTTGAACCCAGATATCAGCCTAGTAGATGTCGTCAGTGATACTGTACAAAAAACTCGCACACATTCTACGTATACTCGACTCTAAAAAGTGGGGTTTCGCAGTTGTTTCTGTTTGCGTTGGTAACATTGATTATTTGCTCCCTCCTCGACACTCCCGCCCTTCAAGTTTTGTATGCTATGCTTCTCAATAGGTAATACTTATTGCACAGTATTTCTTTCACTGATTCAACACTTAGTTTTGACTTATGATTTGATTGGCGTACAGGTACCGGTGTTTTACCAACTTCATTATGACTAACTTTCATTCATATTTTACAGTTATTGTACCGTGCGTAGGCCTATAGATAGTTTGCACTATCATGTTGTACTTACTAAAGTAACTTAGGTAAGAAATTGAAAAATGTAATAGGCTTATTTTCTTACTTTTACTAAATACATTATGTGTTATTGAATGTATTATGTTTATTGTACCATGTTTCTATCACTCATTTAACCCTCAGTTTTGACTTATATTTAGCGATATATCGAAATTCCGATTTATCGTATATATCGATATTTTTCACCCAAAATGTTAGTACCATCGATATGTTGCTTGCGATACATCGGAAAACCGATATATCGATTTACTTTAAAATTTTGCCATCCCTATCCATGAGGGAGTTGGCCTCCCTTGTAGTTGGTAGACGAAGCAGAGGGCGGTTGTACAGGTAGTTTCGGTCGGCAAACGGGACATGGAACGGTTGGGGTAAGCGGACGCTGACAGGCGGATATCAGAGAGGAGCCCGGGACAGGAGATGTCACCTCTGATGAGACAAATAATTAGAAAGAAAGATCAGCAGATCTTCTTCTGTTCTCCAGAGTTTGAAGGCCATGGTCGTCCAGCAGCCGTTTGTAGTTTATTTCATCGCGAGGTATGCGCGGTTTGAAAGCCAGAAACCTAAGAAAACTACGCTGGGGAGCTGTATGTTTATCAACACTCAAGATCACTACAACTACGGACACTTCTGAGTATCTTTATTATAAATATTTTGAACGATATAAGTAATATGAGATACTCACAATTCAACGATTCTGCCAATACCAGTGACCAACATTTTCCGTTAAATTAAAGGTCTGTCGTTACAACTAGAAGAGGAATTTGGTTATGGGATTTACCGTGGGTTAACAGTTAGCTAAGCGGATCGAATCACACATCTTCGTAATTGATGCCAATCTGAGTGGGATAATTGGATATCCGTTGCCCAAGTGGATTAATCATCACAAGGGCATCTGTGACTGCATAGTGGGGATTACTGTGTTATCGAGTTGCTTCACATTACTGGTATCGCTGTCAACAGAGTTTATTGCCGTGAGCTACCACCATACTATGCCATACTAATTGCCTATAAAATATCTACAGATACGTAAGGACTTAACCGATGTATAATTATTCCTTTTTCTTTTGGATGTAGGTATACAGGTATATTTTGAATAGGTACTTCAACTTCAAATAGGTACACAACAACTAATCCAGGTATGTTTATTACCTCACAACCCTCAAACACAGCTAAAATTCAAGTGATATAATAGAAAAACCACAGTCATGCAGCATGGCTATAAGAGCGAATTTTCGAAGAAATAACTGATTTTATGTAAAATGTGATGTTTGGGATATCCCATTCAAATATGGGCAATCTTAAACTTACTGGGTAATTATAGGTATTCAAGTATGACGCTATTCGGTTAATTCGGTATGCATCAGGTGTGGTGCTCTCTGACTAAAGATCGATAGGTACTTACAATAGTCTTCTTAATAGTTACTTGTCATCTTGGAAAGAAAAGGTTCTTCTAGTTCCCGTTGCAAATTTTTTGTTCCATTTTTTGCCGAGTAACACCTTGGTTTGTAGATTTTCCAACGCTGAACACGATGGTGAAGTCAGAATTGCGATATCCCATTCCGTTATCAGATTAGAGCAGACGAACCAGGAAGAACATCTCAAGAAATAACCACGTTCCTTCATCTTCAAAGTGCTCCAGTTTGAGAACGGAATGAGATATCGCAATTCTGATTTCACCATCGTGTTCAGCGTACAAAAACCTTTAAAATGAGGTGTCACTTGTCAGACTGTTTCATTTTGGGAATTTATGGGTAATTTCCCCCCCTAAAACTCCCCAAAACTCCCCCTTAGAGTGACCCGATTCTGCCCATCTCCGAACTTAGCCTGTCGATTGCCAAGACAGATTTTTCGTGCAAATTTGAACTTTTTATCTCAATTCTTTCGAGAGTTATCGTCTGGAATGACACACACACACACACACACACACACACACACACACACACACACACACACACACACACACACACACACACACACACACACACACACACACACACTTATATATATATATATATATATATATATATATATATATATATATATATATATATATATATATATATATATATATATATATATATATAGGTATATGTGGAGGTGTGGAAATGACCAATCTAGACTTTTTCAGTGGAAACTTCTTTAATTGTTTCCTTCCACGACGTTTCGACCCAGGGACTGGGTCCTAATCATGTGGATAATCTACAATAAGAAACATGAAGAAATTAGGTGATAAGGTAGCAGGTGGTAGACGTATCCTATCACCTAATTTCTTCATGTTTCTTATTGTAGATTGTCCACATGATTAGGACCCAGTCCCTGGGTCGAAACGTCGTGGAAGGAAACAATTAAAGAAGTTTCCACTGAAAAAGTCTAGATTGGTCATTTCCACACCTCCACATATACCTACTGATATTGGACTAGACATTAACCATCACTAATATATATTAATTGCTATGCAATTTTAACGCCGGGGGTCATGTGAAAAAAATGTCCTGTCACAATATCCTGTCACAAAAACGCGTCACGCAAAGAGGAATGTGATGAAGATGAGCACAAAGAGGAATATGATAAAGATGAGCACAAAGAGGAATGTGATAAAGATGAGCACAAAGAGGAACGTGATAAAGATGAGCACAAAGAGGAATGTGATAAAGATGAGCACAAAGAGGAATGTGATAAAGATGAGCACAAAGAGGAATGTGATAAAGAATTGGTGGTGTGGGGGGGTGTTGGTGGTGTGGGGGGGGGGGGGGTAAATTGCATAGCAAATTCTCCTTTGTTATACGAAGTATAAGAACACATCCTTCGGGGGTGAGGAGGGTATATATATATATATATATATATATATATATATATATATATAATTTTGTGTCTTTCGGCAGTGAATTCAGGATGGTCTGAAACGGATTTTGGTATAAAAATGTTTCGGAAATTCGAGTTTTAAAAATTTTGGACAGAGAACAATAGCTTCCTTTTCTTCGAAAATTCGCTAAAAAGTACGTAGGTATTAAAAGATTACTAAGGAAAAGCATAATCATCATCATCATCTTCTAAAGGCAGCGCCTTGTCGGTGTAGCCATAATATTGAACCCCAAAAACAACCATGTTGTAAAAACTTGCCGCCAAAAAAAATCAGCCGCAAAAAATGATTGATAATCCATGTTGCCCGCTAAAATAGAAAGCTCGATGCTTCACACGTCGCTCTTGAATTTGCATACAGATGTTCAGAACAGAATATTTTTCTTTGTATCCCCCATTTTTCCTGGGTGATGGGAATTTAATTTTGAGTGTAACCGCGAGTTGTCTGTGAACTGAAGTGTGGAGGAATCGTCGACGACTCCGATTCGTGGATGTTTATCAGATGACGACATCTCCGCAGTAGCATCATGGGAAGTCGTGCAGCAGTTCAGTTGCATCGAATGGTCATCGAAAACCTTTGTTTCTATGATAGGCCCCAGAATCCTCAGTGGACTGTCTTTCGTTTGGGTCATCAGCAACCCATCGCTATTGGTTCAGCACGCAGCTCAGTACGACCAACACCCCCCTGAGTATATACCTATAAGGTAAGTATGCTTGGTTCCAACGATAACATCGCCGATTTTCCCAAATTGATTTTCCTTCTTATGTTCAGACGTGAAAAATTGCGATTTTCAAACTTCCATAACTCCGGGCAGTTCGAGGGTTGAAATTCGATGCAGGTCCTCAGGGGTCACTCGAGAAAGGGTTTACGAATAATCAAACGAAAAATCAACCCCGGAGACCTCCAGGAGGCCGTGTTACAGGTGGGTGGGGGGGGGGGGGGGTAAAAACCCTATTTCGTCGTGTAAACAGTATTATTACTGGTCGCTTCGAGTTTTTCGGTTTTCTCTCCCGCGTCCATGTGACAAGGACTTTGCAGCGGTTTTTTTTTACAGCTTACCTTTGATTATTGATACTGCCATTATTTAATTGTCTTGATTCACCTGCTAATACTACTTCTAGTGTTATTATACAAATTTATGTTCAGACAATTTCCCAGGTTTTTGACTCATAAAAAATGAATTTCGGGAGGTTAACCATAGTTACAACCTCGATTCTTCACTCTTTGGTCAAAATTCAAATAGCCGCCTTCTGCAGTGTAAACTTCAACAGACTATGAGGTTAGCTTCCCCACATAATAATGCAATAGGACGCTCGACCATAAAACGCGCATGGAAAACTGATGTCAAGACATTGATGGGTCAGTCGTAAACGTCGAAGGATTAAATTGCAGGATTCTAGTTTTGAAGCAAGATTATCTGTACGGCTGGCCCAAGAGAGCCTACTGTCCATAAAGACCCAGAAAGACTGCCGTACTCTCAAGTTTACCGTTCAGGTTAAATTGCAGGTTCAGGGTTTTGTCCATATTCCGGCACAAGGAGTCCACATTAAACCATTCCTGAATTTGCAAGTCTGAGAGTGCAGGACATGTTCGAGCTCCAGTGCATACTCACCATATGCCAGGACCATCAAAATGTAAAGACCATGCTCGAACTGGAAGGGTAGGTCGTTGACAAACAGCAGAAAGTCAGTTGGTCCTGTGACACTTCCCTACATTGCTCCACATGGAATTTGAGTGGCTAGTGAATCCTTCCCATTAAACCCAACCGTATGCATCCAATCCTCCAGGAAACTCCTACAAAAGGCCACAGCTCTGTTACTTAATCCATAGTGCTGAAGCTTCGGCATCAAAAGGTTGTGAGGCACAAGATCGAAAGCCTTCGTAATCATACATACGTAGGGCTGTATATGGTCCCCTCTCTCTAACGAGTCCAGAATACTCATCACCAATGAGCACGCAGCAGATGAGGTGCTTTTGTATTTTTTGAAATCGAACTGCTTTGAGTGCAAAACGTCATTTGCTGCTAAACTGTCTCTGATCTGCTCAGGAGCTGCATATTCAACGATTTTGACAATTATGGGTAACTTTAAGACAGAGCGGAAGTCAGTGCAAGTAGCTCCTGCACTTCAGCTTCTTGGGAACTGGAGTTCTAAGGACTTCAGTTCTTGGGAATTGGAGTCAGTGTTGCAAACATGAGTGTATCCGGGAAACAGCCCGTCGTGTATTAAAGGTTAACCAAGTAGGTCAACTGCTCCAAAAAACTGGTGGCAATGTATTTCAACATCGACGCTGACATCCAGTAGCGACCCGCCGAACTGACGCTTTTCAACTTCATGATGACTGAGTACACGTTTTCAACTGTTACTTCTTGGAAATCAACTCTTCATATGGTAGGACATTACTCATAAGATTCACCGGCAAGGAGCCACTGGTTGGACGGATCAAAAAGAAAGCTGCTGAGAATTCATCAGAGAATCCGTGGGCATCAAGCTCCGTCGACATACTTCGTGAGACTTTTGACATGTTATTTAGCTCGCTATTCACCACCTGCCACGGAGCCCTTTTATTGCCAGTTCAGCAATCTTGTCTTTGACATGATGCATGGATGGATTCATGGCTACCATCAAAGATAGAATTTTTCTCGACGTAATCAGACGTTTTCATTTGCCTTTACTGATTTATTGGGCCGACGCGCTCAGTGGCAGACCACCATATAAATTGCCATTCCTTGAATCCCCTATGCGACCAGAGTCAGACAGGTCATTAAATCCGTCTTACCATCTTAACCGCATCCTAAAAAAGAAATACCCACCACGATGATGATTCCAAATTACTCCTTCCCGTATGAATCTTCACCCGGACTTTAAAAGCCAGAATTTCAATCGTTCACCGACCATACCGATTTGGATCCCCATTTGGATAACCATCTCTTTTGATGCCCACGTGAAAAATTGAACCTTCCTCCTATCGAAACGTTTCGATCGTGGGGTTTTTTGTGCTACGGCGGTAGAAGTGGTGGAGGGATAGGATAAAAACCACTCGAACTGCGGGTGCCTGCGATTGAAAACGGACAGGGGTTTCGAGGCCATTCATCTCATGTCGTATGGAATATCTCTTTCCCGAAACGAGCACTGCTATTTTTCCACGAGTGCCTACCTACAAAGCGCTGCCCTCGTTCTGATCTACGCCTCCGCCGACCTTCCAACCTCGTCCTTTATCATTTAGCAGCGATCTTCCATTCACGCTATTCGCTCCGACTCGAATGCGACGACGCCACAAGAAGTTATGGATGCGGAAAGTGAATACTTGATGTAAGCGTTTCTATCATGAGTAATGCTAAACCACTGACTAATTTTTGTTTGCCCTCACCAACAAATCGAGGAGAAGTGTGCTGAATATTTGAAAGAAGTTCGCAATACCACGCCCGAATAACGACCTTTTTACTCGTGGCTAATCCCAAAGTTATACTCAGCACTACACGAGGTAACTAAAAGTGGTTCCATTAGCGCGAGATCATATACAAGGAATCTACAGTCGTACTTAAACGATCTTTACAATACTGAAGATCCGTATACGGAATATCTGAAAGTATTTGGCCTTACTTAACTTATTTTTATTGGTTTACAAGTAGTTCTGATAAATTAGACGTATCCACCGTATCCACGGTTCATTACTCAAGAACAGAAGAGAACGAACATGTTATACGAGTAGACCAATGCGAAGAACGCCAACAGGTCCCTGGACGGGTCTTTGACCTTAGCCATAGGAGTATTATTTTGTCTGATTGTAACGGAATTATTTGTGAATAAACATTCTATTGATTGGTTGATTGACTCTGTTCCTCTTCGCAACAATTTCTCAGTCACCAATTCCGAATACGACGTACCTGTACATGTAGCTGTACACTTGTACAGCTGCACAAGATTGTTCGGATATCGAGGCGAACTTCAAAGACCACACAGGGGTTTCGGGGGCGCCTACTTTGGGGTAATCGGATAGAAACACGACTACTTTGGGGAAATAATTGAACTACTTAGGGGAAGCGCTCCGGTAGAAACGCGACTAGTTTGGGGAAAAGGAAAAAAGGCTGAAAAGGTTGGATTGAAGGGTTTATAATCACAGTCATCGTTATCATGATAGATAACTTGTCACGTTAAGTCATACATTATCAGTCATAGCGCTTACTAACTCCATCTAGGTAACTCAATACATTTCTGTCCTCAAGGTACTGGTTCCACAGTTCATCCAATGCTTTCAACATGTCACGAGTCGACTTTTTCAGGGGGTTACTGGCTCCTTTCTTGATACTCGTGTTCTTCAAATCCGACTCAGCTTGGATTCCTCGCAGCACCGAGATGACGAGATGTATATTGGGATGTGGAGTATAAAATTGTTTGTTGAAATCGTTGTGTAATGATTCTACTGCATTGGTTGTACGTAAGCCTCATATACCCAGGGGTGTTATGAGTGAAAATGTGTGTAAAAATAGGTACTTTTTGTGTTTTAGTAACATGTTGGTAACATGAGCTTTTTTTTTCGTTTTTCATGTTTTTGGGGACGAGAAGACCGAATATGAAGTCGATTTTGACCAAAGAGTAGAAAATTGAGGTTCTACCAGATGTTCAGCTCCCGAAATTGATTTTTTATGAGTCAAAAACCTGGGAAATCGTCTGAAATCACCATCAATTTGTAGATTAACACTGGAAAAAGGTGGATCAAGACGATTAAATGGCACTACCAATGATCAAAGATAATTTGAAAAAAAAAATTAAAAGGAGCGTACAGAAGTATTTTTATTGCAGTTTTGGATTCTACATACCTTGAAACGTAAACCATCAAATTTTGAGGGGGGGTAAGAATTTTTTTTTTCATGCTCGATTCCAATGGTTCATTATTGAAAATAATAAACCAAAAATATTTCCGTCTGTCCGCCGTACGCCGTACGGGCCACTTTTCTTAGTTACCATGAAAAAAAAATTGATGAAATTCGGGTTATAGGTTCCGTTCGGCGTCTAGTTGGTCCTCGAAGCTCGACGTTACTGTGAGTCATCTCTAAGGGGTTCAAAATAGGGGTTGAAATTTTCAAAACGCCTATACCATTTTTTTTCGTGAATATTTTTACGGTTTTAAATAGTTCTTAAACTTGCGAGTTTTTTAAGACCATCCGGAGCGTCGTACGTCCAGCCGTTCGTTCACAGTAAGGCCCCGAAGTTTGCACCGACAGGCATTTTCGACTCCAGTGTGAATGAAATGTATACAATTCAAACCAAATCTCGTAACCAGAGACGCGCCCACAATAGGAAATTTGGCGGAGATGAAATCATTGCTAGGGATCACCTGATTATATTGGCGGAGTATGAAGTCGAGTTGGTTGTTCTGTGATATTATTTCATTTGAAAAATGATGGCTCTTTTGGAGTTTGTTGGTAGGGAGTGAAACTTGAACAAACGTTGAAGTATTATTGATGGGTAAATTATTACTACGGTAAATCATTACTCAATGGTAAATTATTACACAACGGTTCATTATACCATCTACGTAGAAGGGGCTGGAGTTTGTTGGTAGGTACTTTCGCAACTTTTTTCACTCCTCATCAACAATTTCTTTTCAGAACTTCATTATGTGTGTTTCTTTTTGTTAGGTACTGTTTGTCATCGGCAGAATTATTTTAGCAACATTTAACTCGTGATTTAGGTAGGTACCTAGTAACGTGTACGGGGTTAGGTACTAACCTACGGAGGGTCTGCGATCTACATAATATGTATAGAATAGTACATATCATATTGTATAGACGGGTTATCTATACATAGAGCTGCGATCTGTAACAGAAGGGTATTCTATACAAAATAATAAACCGTTGTGCAGGGATTTGCAGCGTTTTTGTATTATCTTGGTACCATCTGTTGAGTTTCCTTCTTCTTCTGTTTCTTCGTCTCCGTCTTCTTCTTCTGTTTCTTCTTATCCGTCTTCTTCTTCTTCGTCTTCTTCTTCTGTCTCTTCTTCGTCGTCGTCTTCTTCTTCTCTTTCTTCTTCTTCTTTCTTCTTCTGCAGCTGACTTCCATCTTGATTCTTATTTTTTCTGTAGTAGACTTCCATTTCTTGATTTCCCTACCTAATAATTGGAAAAGTTGCGTTCCCTACCTACCTAATAATTGCGTGCCCTAATACCTAATATCGCTCAACTCCTAGTGTTCAGAAAAAATATAGAGACCTCACTACTCGTGCGCCGTGCGACTTGCCTTTCGGATACTTGGCCTCTTCTACACTGAGGAGCAAAATCATTATTTTGACTTGGGTTTATTCGCTGTTTTTTTAAACAGACTCTTTAATATATGCCATTTTGGATGTTTCAAATCCACAAAACACACTTCTGATGAACTATATCTTTTCTTATGAGCATTCGTTTCGTTCAATATTTTCTTGTAAGACGGTAAATCGTGGTCCCTAATTATGCTCATTTCTGGTCTTTTTGCAAACAATAATTTTCCAACAGTCCTCGAGTGCATTCGATTTTCATAGAGCTCCCTAATTCGATACTATCATTCTTGAATTCCACGTAGTTGTCACCCATTGTAAATCGTTTCGATACTTTGTCATATTATCGTATCCCATGTTTCATCAAAATCAGGGTCCCCATCAATATTCTTCCGTATATATTCTGATGTGATGTCTTCATCTTTTCTTCTTGCTCCATCTCCTTCCTCCATCTTCGGTATTTCATTTTTTGTAGTAGTAGTAGTAGACAGTGTCTCAATTATTCTCAACTGGCCCTTCTTCAAATTTCTTTCTCCTCCAGTAGATGGTCCTCCTCCTCCTCCATCGGTCGGTGAAACCACAATGTATGGTATAATAGTGTTACCATCTGCTTTGATCTTCTCGTAGGGTGTTGATCTTGAACTTCGTCCTTCACTCTTCATTACTCCAGATGATAGATCGACGTCTGATGATCCATCCTCTTCCTCCTCGTAACTGGTTTTGAATATGTCCAGCACATTCGTACTTCTCCTTGTTCTCATCCTCCTTCTTCTTTTGTTGACGAATTTGAATTGGTCTTCTTCTTCTTCTTCTTTAAAATGAAATGGTGGTAGTGATGGTGGGAGGGTTGGTCTTATATGTTCGACTGAGCCTGCCACTACGTCACGGAGAGGTTCGTATTTCCTTTTTAGCTGCGCCTCCTTCTCCTCTCTGCTCCTCCTTATCTGATTATATTTCTTGCGAATATTTTCTCGTACTTGCGCTATTGAGTTCTCCATGTTACTTCTTCTTCGATGGTTGACAAGTAACTGATTCCTCCTCCTGCTCCCTCAGGGTATTATATATGTATCGAACCCCTGACGATAACGACCAGTGCTGACACCACATTCTTTATCAATGACTAAAAATCCATATTGATGTTGCTCCCAACATAATGAACAAATTTCCTTGAACTTGTTGAAACTCATATCCATGTTGACATGATCGTCATAAATTTTTTTCATGTTCAACGTATCTTGACGAAATACAATTATCAAGTTCGCACAATCTCGCAGTAAATGCTTAGGGATACGACAATAGCTTTGCGCCCATACTAAAATACATCCTAATACGCTCCTGTTTTTCACAAGCAATATCATCAAATATCATAATCGAGTTTGGGTTGGTTTGACAGGGCAGTGGGACATCGACACTATTCGAGTACCTATAGAATCCTATTTCGTTCAGAGGTTTTAGAACATTGCACAACTGAATGTATCCCGGTTGAAAGAGCGTTTTCGAAAAGAGATAGATATTTTCAAATTTCAACCCTAATGAAGAGTACAATAGATTGAGCATTAAATTGGTTTTGCCGCCATTCGAAGTTGCACATATATGATGCATCGTATGCTATTTGGTAGCAACTCGCTATGCCTAGTTCTCGCATCGCGCATGGTGGCATCGTCCTCGTTAATATTTACGACGGGAAGGCTGACGTCTAGTCTACGCAACTGCATGATGGATAATGTGACTTTTCTACCTTATACACTTTTTTAATGCTACCACCACCACCTTTGAAAATATAAAAATGTGTGTTTCCCTCCCTTCATTCATTCATCCACATTCATTCAATAATAAATTACATTCTTTCACACATTCATACCGGTCAGAACCAGTAAGGGAGAGGGCAACCCGGTTCCGACCCTCGAGCCCGCCAACGCTTTGAGTGGAGCAAGGAGTATACAACAATTGCCGGTTGCTGTAAGCCAAACGAAAATTAAGGATTCGAGGAGGAATACTTTAAATTCTTTCCACAAAATAAGACTACAACCGACAGAAGAATATCCGTCACTTGCTCCGGCAACCCCCGAGAAAGCGAATAACGCTTTCCAGCTGCAGACGCAGCAGTTTGGTTGCTCCCGTCGGTCTTCTACCGGAGTTGGCTCTATTACTGGTTCTGCCTTTATTACATTCACACACACGGGAGGTGGGGGATGGAGTACTTTGAGATAATATTCCTCGCATCCCCGCTATTATTCCTATCCTACACCTAATGACTAGAAAATTTAAAAATTTAAAACATGACTAGAAAATTTAAAACATTTAAAACCTAATGACTAGAAATCCAACAATTTGATATAACCTAAAATTGGAAAATCCTATAATTTGATAACCTAAAATTTGAATATCCTATAATTTGATAACCTACAATTGGAAAATCCTACAATTTGATAACCTACAATTGGAAAATGCTAAATTGAAATAATTTAAAAAAACGCTGCAAATCCCTGCACAACGGTTTATTATTTTGTATAGAATACCCTTCTGTTACAGATCACAGCTCTATGTATAGATAACCCGTCTATATAATATGATATGTACTATTCTATGCATATTTATGTAGATCGCAGACCCTCCGTAGGTTAGTACCTAACCCCGTACTCGTTACTAGGTACCTACCTAAATCACGAGTTAAATGTTGCTAAAATAATTCTGCCGATGACAAACAGTACCTAACAAAAAGAAACACACATAATGAAGTTCTGAAAAGAAATTGTTGATTAGGAGTGAAAAAAGTTGCAAAAGTACCTACCAACAAACTCCAGCCCCTTCTACGTAGATGGTATAATGAACCGTTGTGTAATAATTTACCGTTGAGTAATGATTTACCGTAGTAATAATTTACCCATCAATAATACTTCAACGTTTGTTCAAGTTTCACTACCTACCAACAAACTCCAAAAGAGCCATCATTTTTCAAATGAAATAATATCACAGAACAACCAACTCGACTTCATACTCCGCCAATATAATCAGGTGATCCCTAGCAATGATTTCATCTCCGCCAAATTTCCTATTGTGGGCGCGTCTCTGGTTACGAGAATTGGTTTGAATTGTATACAATTTCATTCACACTGGAGTCGAAAATGCCTGTCGGTGCAAACTTCGGGGCCTTACTGTGAACGAACGGCTGGACGTACGATGCTCCGGATGGTCTTAAAAAACTCGCAAGTTCAAGAATTATTTAAAACCGTAAAAATATTTACGTAAAAAAATGGTATAGGCGTTTTGAAAATTTCAACCCCTATTTTGAACCCCTTAGAGATGACTCACAGTAACGTCGAGCTTCGAGGACCAACTAGACGCCGAACGGAACCTATAACCCGAATTTCATCAATTTTTTTTCATGGTAACTAAGAAAAGTGGCCCGTACGGCGTACGGCGTACGGCGTACGGCGTACGGTGTACGGCGTACGGCGTACGGCGTACGGCGGACAGACAGAAATATTTTTATTGCAGTTTTGGATTCTACATACCTTGAAACGTAAACCATCAAATTTTGAGGGGGGGTAAGAATTTTTTTTTTCATGCTCGATTCCAATGGTTCATTATTGAAAATAATAAACCAAAACAACTATACGGAGCATTATTCCTCACGCAGGCTATAATGTCCTATGGCTAATGTGTCAATGCCATTAGGTAAAATGTGGCGTTTGTCGTCGTGTGGGGAAAGCGATATTTTATTTAAAACGATACTTTGAACATTGTGGGACTTTGACCTAATACTAGTGCAGACATGGCGGCTTATTGTGGAGGATGTAATACATTTTAGATAATCATCAACGGTAATTTGTTGGTTCTTAAACATGTTGTTTAAAATACTTTCAATTTCTGAATGATCTAATAAAATTTCATTCTTTACTTTAACGTTAGTCTCTAGGTTTTCATTTAAAATGTTCACCATGCGGCAATCGACGAATATATTAAATTTGACGGGGCCGTGATCAGAGAGGTTTTGCACTAAAATCCTAGTTAACCTGTGCCTCACGTCATGTAAAAATAATGGCAGATCCAATATAAAATTTGATTGTATAAAATATGATGCGATTCGACTTTTAAATGCTGTTTCGTAGGGTAAGATAAAATCAGCATTAGGTTGAGTGGCTAATAAGTTTCTTATGTGAGGATCTGTAGACCTTCTACTATTGTTGCTAATTGATGGTACTGTTGCATAATTGTATATGGGCATGAAATAGGGCTGCACTAGCGTGCAGCTACTACCACTAGTACTAGTTCGTGTCTTATTTTCTTAATATATCTTGAAAAACTTCCCCACATTTCGCACAATAAGAAATCCTAGTGTGTAAAATTTCATGAGTCATTCGATCAGACGGACTATTAAACGCTTCCCCACAATATACTGGCAAATACATTGAAAAAAATCGACATCTTCAGGTGGTGGTGGTGGTGAGGGTGGGGAAGAAAACCTTGTTTTTTTAAGCGGAGGCGCGTCCCAGTTCATATTATGGTCGTTTGCATTCAAATTATTACCACATTGGTCGCATAATAATATGAAACTGTCAACGTCAGCCATTCTTTGCCCGCAATTTGCCTCGTGTTGTGTCAGTAAATAATAGCACGGGAACGTTGAATGGCAAAAAGAGCAAGTTTTAGAAGACGATGCCATTGTACAAGTAGTAGGTAATTAATCAAAAAATAAACTATTGAACTCCGAAATATAAAGGTAAGTACTCTTCTACGAAAAATTAACGAACGCTCTTCTATCAAATTAATGCAATAACAAAAAGCAAACAAAAAAACCTCTTTTAAGGAAAACTAATTCAGAAACCTCTGAACGAGAAACGAGAAAACAAAAAATAAAGACGAAGGAAACCGGATGTAAGAAAGAAAAAGGTGATGAGGGTAAATTAAATGTAATCTTCTTGAATATTGGATCTCAGCGAGTGGGAAAAACTATTGCGAGATATGGGTGAAAAAGAAAAAAATGAAAAATTAACTGGTTAAGAAAATAAATTGATAGCAAGGAAGGGGGAAAGGGCGTAAAAAATGTTGTAGGGGTAAACTAAATGAATACTTCTTCAAAGTTTGGGTCTCAGCTAGTGAGATAAAAACTATTGCGAGATATGAGTGAAAAACAAAAGAAAAAACGAAAAAACTCACTGGTTAAGAAAATAAATTGATAGCAAGGGAGGAAAAAAGGGGGAAATGGGTGTCAAAAATGGTGTAGGGGTAAATTAAATGAATACTTCTTCAAAGTTTGGATCTCAGCTAGTGAGAAAAAAAAACTATTGCGGGATATGAAAAAAAAAATATATATACTTATATGGGGAAAATAAATAATAACTGCGATTAGAGAGGGGGGGGGGGGGATAACGAGGTAATTTAACCTAAAAGAATGATAAAGAAAAAAACGCAATGGGTTTGGGTTGCAACCAACGATCCTAACAATGAATTATTAATCAGGGATTACCTATTTAATTTTCAGTAGTTGAGGAGATCGGAGATCGGAGCACTGGTAGGCAGGAGGAGATCGGAGCACTGGTAGGCAGGAGGACTTTCTGTGTTGAGAACTCAGAACGAAGTGTGGCTGCTGAGGGACTCCGGCTCCTTATATAGTGGTGAAGGGGGTGCCTGTTCAGACCTGCTGAGGCAGGAGGTTCAGTGCCCTGGGTGATTGTCCAGACCATTCCAAACTTGATTAGATCTGCTCACACAGGTCCTTCCAAGGTGGGTGAGTGGCCTGGGTGATTGTGGTATTGTGGATTGGGGGGTGAGGGTGGTAGGAGGTTGATGGGTGATGATGGATGATGGGTGGGGGGGGGGGGTGATGGGTGAAGGTTTGTGGGCGGAGGGGTAGGAGGAGGGTCTGAGGGCTGTGGAGGTGGGTGGGGTGGGTGGAGGTCTGGAGGCGGCTGGGGGCGGGGTGGGTGGAGGTTTGGGGGCGGGGTGGGTGGAGCTCTGGAGGCGGGGTGGGTGGAGTGGGTGGAGGTCTGGAGGCGGGGGTGGGTGGAGGTAAGGAGGTCTGGGGGCGGGGTGGTGGAGGTCTGGAGGCGGCTGGGGGGCGGTTGTAGGCGGCAGGGGGCGATAGGGCGACGTCCAGGGGGGGGGGGGGGGGTAATGGGGTGGATGAGGGTTCTGGCGAGGGGGTAGGGGGGGAGAGGGTGAGAGGTGGTTAGAGGGGGGGGGGTGAGGGGATAAGGGGTGGGTGAGGGGGTTGGTAAGGGTGGGGTGAGGGGGTGGTGCCACCCCCTAAGGCCTCAGCAGCTGGTTAGACTGACGAGCATGTTCAAACAGGAGTGTACCCAGGAGTGACATTCTCTCCCTACTTCCGTCCACTGTCTCCCGTCCGCCATACCGTGCATATCTACTTCAATTTCTGTCCACAAAATTCGTTCATTCGCACACATGCTCCATTTGGGCCCTAGTCGTGTCCCGGAACTTTACAGGCCGATCGGAATACACCCAGGGGTGTTATGAGTGAAACTGGGGGTAAAAATGGTGACGTTTGGTGCTTTAGTAACACGAGCTTGTGAGGTATCGTTTTCCATATTTTTTAGGGCGAGGAGACCGAATATGAAGTCGATTTTGTCGAAAGAGTGGAACATTGAGGTTCTAACGAAGTTTCAGCCTTAAATTCACGTTAGGTACATTTTGGTCTAAAATCTTCGTTCTCGCAACCAGAGTTTGGCTACCCATTTGGGAATATGTTTCGCTCCTAGTTGTGCTTCGAAGCTCAGCAGCCCGATCAAAAGACACCCAGGGGTGTTACGGGTGAGAAATGGGTGTAAAAATAGGGTTTTTCGAGGTTTATTGAGGTTTTAGTGAACATGAGCTTGTGAGGTATCGTTTTCCATGCTTTTTAGGGTGAGAAGACCGAATATGAAGTTGATTTTGACGAAAGAGTGAAGAATTGAGGTTGTAACGAAGGTTCAGCTCCCAAAATTCATTGTTTATGAGTCAAAAACCTGGGAAATGGTTTGAAACCACCATAAAATTGTTTAATAACACTAGAAGTAGTTTCAAAGGGTGAATCAATGATCACAGATAATTTTTCAGAAATAGGAGCTTATATCGTGTTTTTGGGGGACAAAATTGGTGGAAACCAACAACAAATTGCATAGAAAGAAAAAATAAATGTATTTCCAGCATTTTTGTAGGTAAGTCCAATAGAATAATAAATCCATGTGACAAGGACTGCAGCGTTTTTCGCGCACCTATTAGTGGAAATAGACAACGTTTAAAAGCTCCGTCTTTGGTAAAATGTATTATTCTACAATGTATAAATAAACATTGAATAACTTAAAATGAGAAATACGATGCATAAATACGAGAATACAATGTATAAATGAGAAATGTATACATTTATACATTTTCAATTCTATTATTTATAATTGAATTGAACTGATGGTGTTAGAATAAAAGATGAGACATTTAGCAGTGTGTTTATTCTACCGGTCTTACAGATACTAGTTTTTTGTCATTATAGAACATAATTTATCGATGATTCAAGCAATCCGGGAACTCATACCCCACAAAGGCAGTGGAAGTGACTGTGACGTGAAAACCGTTGAACCGCCATAACACACATCCCAGCGGCCCAAACCAACCATCTTTCTTCAATCTTGTCCTGTACTCTCCAGTGTCTATCTATATATTTAGATCATTTGTTCAAGCCTTGTTAATACGGGTAGTTACGCTTTTTAATTTCCCCAATGGCCCGGTTGTTAACTGAAAAAAATCCTGGAGCCGTGTCACTACTGGAGCCCTTGTTCATAAAAGTGTGGCATCATAGTTTTGAAGTTATGGAATTACTTCGAAACTATGTAATTCCACAAAATTGAAGGAATGGATTGCCTGTTACTTCACTGACCATCTCTATCTCTATATATTATAAAAACGAATCTCTGTGAGTCTGTGAGTCTGTCTGTCTGGTTGTCTGTCCGTCTTCCCACGGCCTAACGGCTCGACGGATATCGACCAAATTTGGCACGAATATCCAGTAGGCTCCCAAGTTGTGCAACGTCGCATTTTTAATTCCCTGACCATAGCGGAACTATGGTCGACCATGGTCAACTTCGTTAATTGAAATGGTAACCCCTATTTTTTATCGCGTATTCGTAATCTACGTGAAATTCTATCTACGATCGACCCTTCGGACTACCCCCGCGGTCGACCATAGCGCATCCATGGGCCCCTCCATGGTCGAATCCCGAATTGCTCAACGGATATCGACCAAATTCGGCCCGAATATCCAGTAGGCTCCCAAGTTGGGCAACGTCGGAATTTTTCGGTCCCCTTCACCATAGCGGAACTATGGTCGACCATGGTCAACTCCTGAATGGCTGGACGGATATCGACCAAATTTGGCACGAATATCCAGTAGGCTCCCAAGTTGTGCAACGTCGCATTTTTAATTCCCTCACCATAGCGGAACTATGGTCGACCATGGTCAACTTCGTTAATTGAAATGGTAACCCCTATTTTTTATCGCGTATTCGTAATCTACGTGAAATTCTATCTACGATCGACCCTTCGGACTACCCCCGCGGTCGACCATAGCGCATCCATGGGCCCCTCCATGGTCGAATCCCGAATTGCTCAACGGATATCGACCAAATTTGGCACCAATATCCGGTAGCCTCCTAAGTTGAACGTAGGCGCATTTTTAATTCCCTGATCATAGCGGAAATATAGTCGACCATGGTCAACTCCTGAATGGCTCGACGGATATCGACCAAATTTGGCACGAATATCCAGTAGGCTCCCAAGTTGGGCAACGTCGGAATTTTTCGGTCCCCTTCACCATAGCGGAAATATGGATAGCGAGCGAAGCGAGCGGTCATGCTAGTGTAACAGAATGAACGACGGGAGTGAAGTCCTTGTTTGGTGGTGGTGTCAATGGAGCGTCCCGGGTTTGGGCCCGCAGAGGGTGAAAGGCCCTCGAAATGGCAACGGGTTACGGCCCGTGAACAGTCTCGGCTTTGGGCTCGGACGGGAGGAGGTTGCTCTGATGAGATAAGCGTGTCCTATGAATCTGCGATATGGATTCCGTCGGTAATTCGTTCCTCTTGACATTTTAGGACCGCTAAGTCATTATTGACAGTCAAATTGGGGATTTTTCGGACCACAGAAAATTGAAATTGAAATTTTCAGGGGCAATAAAATAATTTGCTTCGGAAACCGACGAGAGACAAGATTGAACATTTGATCATGCTGTGGGAGGCTTTCTGTGAAGATAAGGACGTCCATGCCTTCCTTACTGGAGTGGGCCGCAAGTATGGAGGCACAGTCGGTACAGACCATGAAGGCTCTGATTGAGACCTTGTACGTATGAGCCTAATTAAAATACATTACTCACATACCTTCATGAATTGTAGTAACACATACATACAGACTCTCCTAACGTCATATTAATGTAATTTCTTATTTGCAGGGATATTACAAACGACTATGATACATATATGTATCAGCAACTTATATTTATCGTAAGTATTGACAAAATACACGCTTGTGGGGCAAGAAAAGTATGGTTTACTGAGGGGCCCAAACCAGTTGCGTCTTCAAAACCCAACGGGCCCAAAACCGTTGCGCTGTGGGCCCAAACCAATCGTGATTTCATACGTGCGGGCCCAAACCCGGACCGCCCGTGTCAATGATGATGATGATGATGATGGAACAATGAGCTCACTGGTGGAGAAGTTCAGGCTCTGAAATAGCGATGGTAAATGTATTTATTTGATAGACAGCTCTCAGTCTGGAGACTATGCGCCACTCGAAAGATTTGAAATCCTCGATAGTAACATCGGCATTACAGAGTGGCTGTCAGTTCGATTCAGTTATCACATCGCTCCATAATACAAACCCCCGAGAAACGAAAGTTAAGCAAAAATATATCTTCAAATCACGTTTCTAAATTCGCAATAGTCACAATATCGATTAAAAAGCTCGCAAGACTACCGAAGGTATTTAGGGGAAGCTGTGATTTTACTTTCGTTAGGTAAAACATTTTTCCCCTCAAAAATCGAAAGTTCCTCTTGCATTTTACGTTTTAGACCTTTCTGAAGAAGTTTGATTTCGAGTATTTCTTGTCAAACGCATAACTTTTCAACCCCTACTTTTCATCTCTTAAGCTGCGTCCACACTATGCCGGGCGGCCAAGCCGCCCGGGAAAGCCGCCCGGCGTTGTGTTCGGGCCGGCACGTCCACATTGTACTCTGCAGTGTGGACGCTCCCACGGCTCGGCGTGGGCTTCGGGCCGGCTTTTACGGTCAGTCTCATCATGAGTGTCAACGACGACGATGCCGTTCTTGCTGCTGCAGGTGCAGTGATCATCGCAGCTGGAGCTCAAAGCCTCCGAAGAAGACCACGGCGGATTTTTCTTTCCACCTCATCCTTGTCTACACCAAACGACACTGCGATCTCCATGAATCCGTCGTGGCCTTTGTTTTTCTCATTGTAGTCGCGGTGGGAACTGTCCCACAAGTTGTGACGGTCCCTGTAGAGCTCGATGAGCGACAGAGTTTCCTCATCGGACCACTTTTTCACCATATTTCTCAAAAATATCACCAGCACACCCGCACTTGATCCGCTTCGGATGAAAACTGAAATGAAAATGCCGGGCGATAAGCCGAGACACGCGTGAGACACGCGTCCACATTATGCCGAGCGGCTTAAAGCCGCGGCGGCTCCTTTGTTCCCGATCGGCATGAGGCGGGTTCGATTCGGGCCGGCTTTCGGCTTTCGGGGAACCCGGGCGGCACGTCCATACTTCTTCGGCTTTGCTGCCCGGCCTGTGCCGGCCCATGCCGCCCGGCATAGTGTGGACGCAGCTTTAGAGATTACTGACAGTAGCGCCGAGCATCGCAAACCAAATGGGACCTACTCGTACAAATAAAATTTCATCAATTTTGGGTCATGATAACTGAGGAAATTGCTAAGTACGGTGTACGTCGGACGGACGGCAATTTTTCAATGCCATTTTCGGGTTCTAAGTTCCTGGAAAGGGTAGCCATAACATCGGTGGGGGGGGGGGGGGGGGCTACAGTTCTGTCTTTTCCATGCTAGATTCCAAAGGTTCACTATGAAAATAATATACCAAAAGCAAAAGGACATGGTAGTTTACCTCAGTCATAGAGAAATCTGGAGAGGATGAAATCTTCGTTTTCTTCGCTGCATATCCGTTGAACCTCCTTCTCTTCCTTCGCTTGCAGTAGTACACACTCCTGGTTTTATCGTACTTCGGCATCGCGTGTCGTATATTGATCGATAATGATTCGTCGAACAATCGTAGGTAACAGTGAGTTGCAACTCTCGGAGGGTCTTATATAGGTAAGTAGGAGTGATGGAGGTGGGAAGATGGGACAAACAACATTTTTAAAATATATCGAACATTACAACCGACTGAACAACAAACCGACCAACAATACCTAACATTATGACTAATAAAAATAATCCCATTCGGTACCTACCCATCTAGCCCGTTCAGCTCCATTACCCCATATTTCTTAGTGTTCCCAATCCTCTTGTCACTGACAAATAATGGGATTATTTGCCAAGAAGGACCTACATAATGGCCCAAGGGGGTCATTACCCAGAGCAAGTAGCAAAAGGGCAGCCCGTCGATAGTAGTAGTATCTATTGGGAGACTGTTGAACTTCCAGGTCCTAGCATTCCCTGTAAAATCCCTCTATTTTTCAAAACACCCATTTGAGGACTTCTTACATTTTTCAATGTTTTTTTCTGTATTGTTGAACCTACAGAGGTCAAACTTCGACGATATATTGCTAGTATGTTCACTGGTATGGAGCCTTTTTTAGCGAATTTTCAAAGAAAATGAAGCTATTGCAATGGCTTCGAAATTTAAATAGGTAATATAAATTTTTGGAAATTTTCTTCATAGAAATCCGTTTCAGACCATTCTAAAACGATTCCTGAAATTTAACACTTTTTTATATGTATATATATATATATTTATTTATATATGTGTCACTCCAGACGATAACTCTCGATAGAATTGAGATAAACAGCTCAAATTTGCACAAAAAATCTATCTTGGCAATCGAAAGGCTAAGTTCGAAGATGGGCGAAATTGGCCTACTCTAAGGAGGGTTTTGGCGCATTTAAAGTGCGCAAAAATTACCCAAAAATCCCCAAAATGTTATTTTCCAACAAGTGACCCCTCATTTTAAAGGTTTTTGCACGCTGAACACGATGGTGGAATCGGATTTTAGATATCTTGATCCGTTCTCAAATTAGAGCATTTAAAGTGCGCAAAAATTACCTAAAAATCCCCAAAATGTTATTTTCTAACAAGTGACCCCTCATTTTAAAGGTTTTTGCACGCTGAACACGATGGTGGAATCGGATTTTAGATATCTTGATCCGTTCTCAAATTAGAGCATTTAAAGTGCGCAAAAATTACACAAAAATCCCCAAAATGTTATTTTCCAACAAGTGACCCCTCATTTTAAAGGTTTTTGCACGCTGAACACGATGGTGGAATCGGATTTTAGATATCTTGATCCGTTCTCAAATTAGAGCATTTAAAGTGCGCAAAAATTACCCAAAAATCCCCAAAATGTTATTTTCTAACAAGTGACCCCTCATTTTAAAGGTTTTTGCACGCTGAACACGATAGTGAAATCGGATTTTAGATATCTAAATCCGTTCTTAAATTAGAGCATTTAAAGTGCGCAAAAATTACCCAAAACTAGGATAATCTTTAAACTCTTACCCCCACCCCCTTAGAGTGGTCAGATTGAAAAATGTGAGAAGTATTAATTGAAGACGAGAGTTCGAAGCAAAAAAGGGGGAGGCAAACGATTAGTACAACTCCTTGAATTTACCCACAGCGATCAAATAAATAAGCACTTAGTACAATTACGTAATAAACAAACGGTAGAATCAGGATGGACAAAACGTACAAATTAAAATAAATACGAAGAGAATATACATAGAAAACCAAATTTTAGACCGAAGTTTTCCTTTATTCAAAACCATAGCCATTAATTCGAATATTTCTTTGAAAATTCGCTCATTAAGTCATGCTGCATGACTGATTTTTTTATTATTTAAACCTATTCACAAAAAAGTTTAATCATGCATT
Source organism: Leptopterna dolabrata (assembly GCA_954871275.1). Lineage (NCBI taxonomy): Eukaryota > Metazoa > Arthropoda > Insecta > Hemiptera > Miridae > Leptopterna > Leptopterna dolabrata. The sequence continues at coordinate 77,787,773 of OX940975.1, read as the reverse complement.
TTGGGAAATTTTAAATTTTCTCTTCATTACAGTGAAAGTAACTGGATCGCAAGCAGGACTTCCCATGAGCAGTTTTTTGATTGGGTAAACGGGTAAAGAGAAAAAACGGGAATAAGTGAGAAGAGTGATGCAATACCCCCGTAATTCACTGTGGAAGGGTTTGTCGTACACTGAAAATGTAGTTTTAATAACGGCTTGAAAGAAATAAGTTCTTAACTATGTTGAAATACTCAATGTTGTGTGTGTAATCAAAATCACCCACGATTAGAGCAGCATATGTTGAAAATGCCAATATATGTTATACTAGAGCAGTTTAACCACAATGTTATTGTTTCTATGGCCGGAAAACAGCTGACGGGTGAACGCAAAGGTAAGCATGAGTTTGACAAAGAGTGGCAAAGGAGTTTCAAAGAGTCTCGTCACAAAAAGGAGGATTCCAAAAAGGAAAAACGTACTTATCCATTTTCACAGATTTCGTTTCAAACGAAAACAGTGCCGTTCGCCCTAGGGAGGGTCCTTTCAGCATGGCTTCTAACAGAGTCGCATATTCCTTTATTTCGGTTTGACAAATATAAACAAGCATCTGGAATCCCTTTTTATACTTTGAAGAGAAGCTGAAAAGTGTGCAAAGAAGTGTCAAACGCTTGTCCCGAGTTTGTCGAGAAAATCGTTCTGAAGGCGCTAGGTAGAGGCGGCTTGTTGATGCTGGGATGAGGGGAAGAGGAATCTGAGTGTTTATCTTAACATCTACCTAAATACGGATGTAAGATGGGGAAAGGTCTGGGCTGCCACTTGAAGAGATGGAAAGAGGAAAAGGAGAAGAATTTTAAAAGGATCTGGATAATATAAGGTCATGGAATCTACACAGCAATGTTAATCCAATATTCAAAGGAGAAAACGAGAGGGAATGGAAAAGAGAAGTAGTGTAGTTGGGGAAAAAAGAAAAATATATATGGTGAAGATGAATATCGCCCTGGATTTGTGCCAGGTGAGTGTTCTTTACTTTAACCTCTAGCAGTTCCTCACTTCCCCAGCAACCGACGACCAGAATGTGGATAGAGGGTTCCGAGGTGTGTTCCAGATTGCAGTTTCCCGACCTCCGGCAATACCGAAAGGGACGAGGGACGAATGGAAAGCTCGTTTCGGGGATCGGGATCGTCCCCCTTTTTTTTCTTAGAGTCTGAAAACCCTAATGACCACTTGGTATGCGTCAGCGTTCTTCTGAACTGGCAGTTTAGATGATAGGGGCCAACGGGAGAATCGACAGTGGAACCGGGACTCGGAGCCAATACCTTACAGCACCTTATTACCACTACAAAATGGGGATGGGGTTCAATGTGTTCCAGTAAGTTGTCAGTTCTATAATGATTCCACGATAATGCACCAATTGTTGAAACATTTATACAGAAGCCTATCTGGGGTGAATTGAAACTAGGTAACTCTATAATAAAGCTCGATCTACAAAATATTTAGTAATGAACTCAATAAGACAAAACACAATAAATAAAAAAATTAAAGCGTGAGAAAAAGTCACAATAATATCTGAAGCTCCGTTGCTCATTATTATTCGACTCCATCAGAAACAAGTCCAGCCTGCACATTACCTACACCACGATGTGAAGCTGTAGCAGGTACCTACTATGGTCAGTTCATAAGACCAATAAAATCTATATTAATAAAATCGTAATTACCCAATACACTGGTTAGAATGGACAAATTCCATGTTTCTTCGATGTGTTTTGCTCCTTGTTGGACGCTCAATGTCCGGTTTTTCAGAAAGGATGGTGTGTTGACTCGGGTTTGAGATAGGTAAGAGTTTTTGGAAGAGATAAGGTGAAGTTGAACGAGGAGGTGAGAGAGGAGTGCGAGAGCGTATCTGAGCGGTTTTCACCTCCTTGGATACGTCTCTAGGATAGGAAGATATCCGGCTGGTTTTCACCTCGCTGGATATTGGGATAGGAAAATATCCGCTTGGTTTTCACCTCCTTGGATGTTGGGATAGGAAAATATCCGCGTGGTTTTCACCTCCTTGGATATCCGGGAAAAAGTACTAAGTGTGTAGAATGGTGGCAGCGTGAGTGGGATGGCCGTGGAGGCGGCCATACCGTCGGCGGTGGCAGTCATGATGTTAGCAGTCGTGGGGGGCTGCGGATCGTTCTGCATTTTTGGCTCTGAACGTCAGGGTTACCGTTGTGATGACTCGGGTTCGAGGCAGGTAGGAGTTTTTGGAAGAGAGAAGGTGATGTTGAATGAGGAGTTGAGAGAGGAGTGTAAGAGCATATCCGCATGGTTTTCACCTGCTTGGACACGTCTCTAGGATAGGAAAATATCCGCCCGGTTTTCACCTCCTTGGATATTTGGAAGAGAGGAAGGGAGAATATCTGTCCTGTCACCCCCACTGGATATCCGGGAAAAAATAATTGTCCTGTTTTCACCACGTTGAGTATTTGGAAGGAAGTTCTCGTCCGGTTTTCACCACGTTTGAGAACTTAGGGTTGAGGAGAAGAGTAAGTTGATGAAGAGGAGGTAAGGTGAGAGAGAGAAGGCTCTGGTTCGAGTGAAGCCTGGCGCCTCTACCCTCCCCTGGTCCACCGACGACCGTTGGGAGCCGTTGGAAGGAGAGCTACCTGGGCCTCGTCCCTCCCACCACACAGCTGGACTTCTCCGTGTTTTTATTGCTAACAATCTTACTTATTGACAGGAATGGTATATTGTAAGGGTACCTTGACAGATGGCAGATGACAGGTTATTTGCGTTTTTATGTGTAAAAAATCCCTACCAATCCGTTGAACTTTCAGAAAAAGTCTGCATTGTAAATTCGCCCTTGAATCTGTACCTACTCCTCCCGGTCTTTTAGGTGAACCGCTAGGGACACAATCAGTCAACAACGAGCGTTTCGCGCTCATGTTACAAGCTATCTATATAATTCTTTAAAACTCTGAGCCATGTTTTAGTTTTAGATTATATTAAGCAGTTATCAATTATGTAGGTATATTCAGATTTTAATTTAGGCTTTTCCAAATGTCGACTCAGCAGCACCAATTGATGCCCTTAAGTGAAGGAAAATGAGGCTGGTTACTTCCAGTCTGTTGATTACACAAAGGTTGAGATTCCTGACGGCAATCTACGTTTCAGTTACCAATGTTTCCCGCTATTCAAAACTGCGTACATACATAAAATTTATGTATTTAATACTTCCTTTCTAAAAAAATTAATCATAAACATTTAATGGTCAGTGAGCCTATATAATTATGTCGGGATGGTATGGGTGCCTGTGAGCAGTCATTAGAATTGGAATTGGGAGTAGGAACTTTTATAATGATGTCAACTCGTTCTGTGAAGTTACAACAATGTACTGGTAACATGGATATGGACGGATAATGGAGATATTTGAGTTGTCATAAAAGTTTAAAAACTGTTTGTATTATGTTCGTACGTGTGTGAGGCAAGGTAAGAGGGATCTCCACCAACCACGGCTTCCAATACTTCATCTAAACTCGAGAAGTACGAAAACGTAATAATGTACACACCTATTTCTACTGCAGTGACCTAAATTCCAACATTCCAAAAATCAAAACGAGTTCTAAAAGTTCCGTAACTGCGACTGCACGGGGATTTTGAGTAGCAGCCTCAGGTGAACATGGACTATCGTTGATCCTCCTGATACAACGTTGTTGGACAAGATCCTAAATGGTTTTCTTTCTCAAACTAACTCCACAAACTTCCTGCCTCATCCAATAAGATCAGGAAACTACCAAGAGACTCGCCCGGTCTCTGATTTAATTATACTGCTGCTATTCTGGTACTTCTTGTTGAATCCAAAACTACAAATAGGTAGTGAGTTCTGGGGAAATTTCATGTCACCTGAACCGTCTGATGCATAACGGCATAACCAATGTCACGAGCAATCCTCGTCTGGAAGGGTCCAAGTCACCAGCCGCCGTCGGATGCAGACTTACGGGCCTGCAGAGGCTGAAGGTGTCAGGCGAAGCGCACTGGTGATCAGGGAGCGCTTCCGATGTGAACGAACCAGGTTACTCCGCACGTGGATGCTGGACACGTCCTGGAGGTGGTTCTGGATGCCGGTTTCCGGAGTGGTAGGATCATGGGAATACGTTCAAGAATGCTGGGTAAGTCCGTGAATGGACACAAATCTTGGACTTGTTCATCTGATGATGAATACTCACCTCGATTCTTCTACAAATGTAGGTAGAGGTGAGGATTAAAAAATCCCAATGCCTTCTAAAACACTTCCTAATAGGAAAGTGCAGGAATGAAGCAAGATGACGGATCGGCTTTTGCGAATAAGTATAGCGACGATCGACGGCTTCGTGTGCTCCTGAGAATGGAATCGCCGAATCGCTGGTACTGGGTTGACGGCTTCGTTGCGCAGAAAAGGGAGGAGAGGATGCGATAACCACTATTCGACACAACATCACAGCACTCATAATTCATCGGTCACGGATAAGGATTAAACGTAAATAAAATAAAAATAAACAAAAAGCTAACTGCTGGTCGATTTAGTTGCGAGAACATGAATATATACAAAAAATAAATATCAACACGACGGAAAGTTGTGGGAATAGTTTGTTCAAACATTTGTTCAAACAGCAATCAGACCGGGAGCCAACTGTACTACATTTAAGACAAGTAATAAATGAAAAACGTCTGCCAGTTCGAGTAGGGAGAATAGCTTCCTCAGTTGAATCACATGAACGTATAGAATAGTTGGGTAGGTTCGTTTTCATACAGAACCGTCTGCGATCCAACCCACGTGTACCCTCAACATTTCAGCTCTCTACGACTATTTTTCGCGAAGCGTTAGAAGGAAACGGCCAATATTTCATGTTCTCGCATGCGCAGACGAAAGTTACCGTACGATTCCAATTAAATTCATACGGAACTATCAAAGAATTATTCTTGATTGACCCCTCAAAACTGAACTCATTTCAACGATACTTAAAGCAGTTATGGGGTTTCAAGTATTTCACGTTTGCGCATGCGCAGACGAAGCGATTTCCATGATTTTGAAATGGGACTGTCTGCGATCCAGCCCGCGTGTAACCTCAAAATTTCAGCTCTCTACGACTGTTGTTCGCTTAGTTAGGAGCGTTACAAGGAAATGGTCAACATTTCATGCTCGCGCATGCGCAGACGAAAGTTACGGTAATATTCTGGTGGAATTTATTTGGAACTATCACAGTATTATTCCTGAACGACCCTCCGTGTTTCAACTCATTTCAACGACGTTTAGGGTAGTTAATATGGGCTTTTCAATTATATTTCACGTTTGCGCATGCGCAGACGAAAGTTACCACACTTTTTCAATGATTTTGGTATGGGACCGTCTGTGACCCAACCCGCACCTACCCTTCAAATTTCAGCCCATTTCGTCCATTATTTCAGGTAGTTATGGGCGTTCCAAAGGATTACCACAGACAGAGACGGAACCAAAAATGTTCCTCGATGTCTGAAACGCAAAGCGGTAGTGGAAATATTCAGTATATATACGAGTTTATATTCAGTTTATATATATAAACGCTGTAAAATTCAACCACAGTATACCTAGTGAATATCTAAACGTATTTGTAGATATTTTCTCAAAACGATTACCTAATTTAATCAAAACTGAACGTATCTTAATAAATCCTGAGACAATATAATTTCAGTAAGATTTTTTTATCCTCCCGGTTGAAGGGGTGAGGAAAATTCCTTCACATCAGTGGAAAACGTAGAAAGGAAGGGGTTCCAATATCGTGGAAATGGAAAGAGGAAGAATCCTGTGCAGGGGTTTTATACTGCGGAGTGTACATATTACGCGATATGGATTGGCAGATCCAATGTTGAAGCCATGCAAGAAGGGGTTCGACAGCGTGGTCGACAGGGAAAACAAATGCATATACTTGTAGTTATATGAGCGCAAGACCCATGCAATGTGCTGCAGGTAATAGACTCAGGTCATATGAGACTTCCAATCCAACGTAAACCTAGGCGAATTTCTCCGGCAGGATGAAACCCACAACATGAATCTCTGTTGGGTTCATATATTATATCCTTCAGGGAACCGCCTGCCTGCCCTTTCAAGGTCCCACGTTGGCCCTTCTGACACCCTTGTTATTGGCTTCTGGAAATACTGTTATCTGGCAGTTTCTCACATTCCCTGCACACAGGAGGAATAGGACCTCTTTTGTTGTTTTGATGGCTTTCCCCATTCGCAACGTACTCATTCCAGAGCGAAGATTGACTTGGGGATAGAGATACCTATTATGTTGTCTGAAAAACCTGTGTTAGGATCTATATAATGTTGTTAAGTTCATAATATACATTAGGATCGGTTTAATTATAGATAGCTGACCTTCCGGCCGGTATCAGACTTTAACCATGAGATAAAAAAAGTCAAATTCCGCAATACTGTTAGTACTGAATGGCAAATGGATGGATGAGTTCAAGAGTGAGCAATTTCCAATAATAAAACTATGTAAATTATTACATAACGGTATATTATTTACTCGTATAGATGCATCTTCTGCGTAGATCACCGCTTTCAGTAGTCACTACCTACCCCCGTCTTCCTCACCCTACCACCAAGAAAAGCCATAAATCAAGTACTGGAGCGGGCCGGGAAATTTCACTTCGTGAATATGCGACAGATTCAAGAATTTTATCTTTATTTGTAGTTATTTCTTCAAATGAAATAATATCACGGAACAACCAACTCGTTTTCAATTTCATACAGCCATGCGTAATTATAATCAGGTGTTCCCTAGCAGTAATTTCTGGGCTGGATGTATACCGGTTCATTCACACTCATGTTGGCGAAGCTTTTCGCAAACTTCAGGGAACTTAGGTACTGGGAACGAACGGTTGGACGTTGGATGTACCATGCTCCAGGTGGCCTTAAAAAATGCCCAAGTTTGAGATCAGTTTAAAACGCTGCAAATCCCTGCACAACGGTCCATTATTTTGTACAGAATACCCTTCTGTTACAGATCACAGCTCTTCATATAGATAACCCTTTATATTTGTCATGAATTCCTCCCAGAACCACAACTCTTATACATTGTAAACATAAGTTCCCGCCAAATAAACCAGCAGAAGTGGGGACGAGAGACACAGGGGAGTCGAGGCACAACCTGGGTCCCCACCATCCTCTACCAGCTAGAGGATGGAGGGAGGCGGCTACCAGGTCTATAAAAACTCGCCTCCTGCGCCTTTCCAGCCATTCTAGTGGTGGGCGTTATTGCTACTTTTCCATAACGGTACGTTTCGTTAGTTATGAAAAAATAACCGTTATTTTTTTCTGCTACAAAATAACCGTTAAGTATTTCTTTTCTGCTACAACCTACAAATAGTCTGTTTCATTTTTTCAGTTACTTCCTACATGCTAGTTTTTTCCGTTTCTCGCTATTTTTCGGTCGTCAGGTTATTCCTAGCACACCACTTTTGGCGACAGTGTTTTAAAAATAGCAGTTTTGCTAGTTGAATTTAAATTGAACGTTAATTACTGTGATTCTTGTTTTGAACAAAATTTTGGGGTAAGACCTGTTCTAGTAAAAAAATCTTTTTTAATTTAGCGCCATGGCACTTCCACATTTTACGATGTAATTTACTCTACTCCATTTTCTGTTGATATTAACATTGTACAATTCAAACCTCCCCAGTCAAAAAATCCTTTGTTGCTTATGGATGTATTATTTTTATACCTCTTCAGCTCTTCACAAACTACCTACGAGTATCTATAACGCACTGAGTTTTTTGAAAATTATATTTATGTATAGTTTAAAAAGCCTCCTACGGTGTACACGAATATTATCGCAGTGATTCGTGAAGAAAACCTAGAGGATAAAATATCATTTCTACCCGATAATTAGATTGTATAAATACGAGCAATGTCTTTTGTTCAATGCTAAGTTGCAAGTTGGTTATCCGACACACTGGTAGATACTAAAATTTCTACAAGCCATTCGTATAAATATGAAGGCCGGTCAACTCTGGAATTGATGTTTACACCATCCTATTCTTCAACCCCTAAAATCTTTTAAACGTGCAATTTAATGTGGGATTCTCTATGTGGGCAAACCGATACTCCTCTAAGGTGAAGAAGGGAAAAAATCCATTATTTAGAAATTAATTAGAGAAGAAAAAATTTACTTCAGAGAATGAGTATAAAAAATAACACATTGTAAGTAATACTTACACATAGGTACTAGAAATAATTATAGAAAAAAAGTTACAAATTAGGTAGGTATTGGCTTAAGCAATGTTTTCCAATATTGCACAGCTTCAGTCTTGTTCAAATCTTAAATCACATTTCGTTCAAACTCTTTGGAGCATAATCAATGACTGGTGTTAAAATATTCTTATTTATCTAAAATACAATCACAGTAGATTTCAAGTTTGACTAAAAAAACATGCTTCCCAAGACTATTCTGGTGTTAAAATATTCTTATTTATCTAAAATACAATCACAGTAGATTTCAAGTTTGACTAAAAAAACATGCTTTCCAAGACTATTGACTACGATCAGTTGTACCACAAAAATGTGAATTTGCGTTCAGGAACATGATCATTTCGATTTTCCTCGTAGTTAGCCGAGTACGCTTTTCCGAAATCAGGTTCCTGGACTTTGAAAATAATCGCTCGCAAGGAACTGAAGAGGCAACTATATTGCATCTGGTTCGAAATATTGAAGCGAGATTAGGATACACGTGCTGATGTTTTTTCCACCACTTCAAGGGAAGATTGGGGTCTCCGTCGTCGGCCGGAACGTCATCTCCAAGGTAGGCATCAATCTCTTTTACTGCTCTCGATTCAGCGTTATCAATGCTTTTGGGAGCGCAACCTACAAGATCCCTTAGGACGTCCGCTGCTCTCACCTTGGCGCTTGGCTGAAATGTTCGAAGGAGTTGAAGACTCACCGGAAACATCCTGAGGTTCTGGAGGAAGTGAATTCAATTTTGCTTGAATAAGCCCTGCAACAAGGCTTTTCAGGTTTTTTTTTTTTTTGCTTTGTCAACGGCCTTCGCATCTTTGAAAATCGTACAGCTTTTATATCTTGGATCAAGCAGCGTGCATAGGGAGTAGCTTGAGCTGAACTCAACGTTCGAAAATCGACTAGCAAGTCCCTCTTTTAGACGGTCGAGGACAAGAACAGCTTTGTCGTCCAAATCGTAATTTTCAAGAAGCTCACAAGACCTCGATAAGGTTCTTGTAGTCACAATGACCAGGCTACCTGTCAGATAATGGTCTCCACTCATTTTTCTTGTCATTTCCTCAAATGGGGACAGAACATCTATTAAATCTTTGAGGGTTTTCCAATCAGGCACCGAAAGCGATGGTAGGTCGGGGTTGGTAACGGCTGTAATTGCTCTTATGGCTTCTTCCAGAAGAACAAATCGTTGAATCATATAGAACGTTGAGTTCTATCTGGTAGGTACGTCTTGAATCAGTCTCTTCGGTTGGGGGTCACCATTGTCTGACTGGTACTTCAGCAACCGCTCTTGGCCAAAGTGGTTCCTTTTGAAAAATGAAACAATTGTTTTCACTTTCGAAATCAATGGTTGCACGCATTCCAAAGCCAAAGCGGCTTGCACAATCAAATTCAACGAATGAGGATAGCAGCCAAAGTGCTTCCATCTCAAGAATGATTCAAATGCTCCGGATATGTTATAAGCATTATCTGAGACAGCGAATACTACTTTTCCTTTCATATTCCAATCAGAAATGACCGTATCTAGCTCATTGGCTAAATTAGCCGAAGTGTGTTTGCTGACGAAATGCCCACATTTGAGTAGTACAGATTTGAATTGAAAATCTTTAGTTATGTAGTGCCCTGTAATAGCTATATAGCTATCGTTTGTGGGAGAAGACCAGCAATCAGTAGAGACGCAGATACTGTCGGCTTCTGCAGACACTTGATTTTTCACTGTTTCCAAGCATTTGTGGTAAATGGATGGAATCCAAACATTGGAAATTGTCTTCCTCGATGGGAGTTCGTAACCGGGTATCCATTTACAGAATTTGCGGAAACCTTTGTCTTCTACGAGAGTAAACGGTTGGAAATCAAGGAGAAATAAATCAATCAAGTCCCTATCTATCTGCTTTTTCTGGTTAGGCTTTAACTTTTTCTGAATGAATCCGCTCAATTCTGTTTGAAACTTTTTCTTGGGTTTACCTACACTACCCGCACTTGTGGAAGGCTCTGCATCACTTCTGCATGGTGGTAAAGTTCCAGAGGGAAGAAACGGCTGGATAACAATAACGTCACTTTCAGAAACAGAAGGAAAATCTTCGATTTCAATAGGAGTCTCAGATGAAATGATGCATTTTGAAAGGGCTGAGCTCGCTGACACATGTTTTCTCTTGAGGTGATGCCTCAAATTCGAAGTAGTAGATTTGTACGAATAGGTATTTCTACACAAGACGCACTTGGCTGTTTCTCCGTCAATTTTCTCAAAAAAAATCCACACTTCCGAGTGAGAAGGCATCATGAGGCTGGTATCCTCCAGGGACCATACCCAGCTAAGTAATTTCATGATCATATCTTCCGTTCATGTATATTTATGCCTATGCTGTTATGAACATCAGGCATTGAATTACACACACGAACTAAAAGGACTCGTACTAACAGACGTACTTAGTGCAGAAATTTAATTACAAGTAGAGGCTGCTTGAGGTTGGTGTACTAGGTACCGAATTACCTGCAATTGAAGTTTGAGGCCAATAAGAAGTGGTTGAGTATTGTTGGTACCTACTGCCGGGAGTAGACTGAAAAACGGAAAAACTTTGAAACATTCACAAAATATTTGAGTACCTACCTACGTATACGGCCAAGAGATTGAAAAACCACAGTCATGCAGCATGGCTATAAGAGCGAATTTTCGAAGAAATAACTGATTTTATGTAAAATGTGATGTTTGGGATATCCCATTCAAATATGGGCAGTCTTAAACTTGAAGGGCAAATTAAAACAGGAGTAGTTTTACGCAAGTTAAATTTGGGGTGGAAGGGGGAGGAGGGGAAATCAAAAATGTTTTGAATACCAGAAGAGTAGGTATTGGATACGTAACAAATTTTAGCGAATTTTCAAAGAAAATGAAGCTATTGCAATGGCTTCGAAATTTAAATAATATAAATTTTTGGAAATTTTCTTCATAGAAATCCGTTTCAGACCATTCTAAAACGATTCCTGAAATTTAACACTTTTTATATGTATATATATATTTATATATATATGTGTCACTCCAGACGATAACTCTCGATAGAATTGAGATAAACAGCTCAAATTTGCACAAAAAATCTATCTTGGCAATCGAAAGGCTAAGTTCGAAGATGGGCGAAATTGGCCTACTCTAAGGAGGGTTTTGGCGCATTTAAAGTGCGCAAAAATTACCCAAAAATCCCCAAAATGTTATTTTCCAACAAGTGACCCCTCATTTTAAAGGTTTTTGCACGCTGAACACGATGGTGGAATCGGATTTTAGATATCTTGATCCGTTCTCAAATTAGAGCATTTAAAGTGCGCAAAAATTACCCAAAAATCCCCAAAATGTTATTTTCTAACAAGTGACCCCTCATTTTAAAGGTTTTTGCACGCTGAACACGATGGTGAAATCGGATTTTAGATATCTAAATCCGTTCTTAAATTAGAGCATTTAAAGTGCGCAAAAATTACCCAAAACTAGGATAATCTTTAAACTCTTACCCCCCCCCCCCCACCCCCTTAGAGTGGTCAGATTGAAAAATGTGAGAAGTATTAATTGAAGACGAGAACTCCTTTACCTACTGCACTCTCTTGAGTAGGTAAGTCAAAAGTCCTAACTACCCTATCCTACCTAATATGAACCCACAGCGATCAAATAAATAAGCACTTAGTACAATTACGTAATAAACAAACGGTAGAATCAGGATGGACAAAACGTACAAATTAAAATAAATACGAAGAGAATATACATAGAAAACCAAATTTTAGACCGAAGTTTTCCTTTATTCAAAACCATAGCCATTAATTCGAATATTTCTTTGAAAATTCGCTCATTAAGTCATGCTGCATGACTGGTTTTTTTTGTTCCATTTTTTGCCGAGTAACACCTCGGTTTGTAGATTTTCCAACGCTGAACACGATGGTGAAGTCAGAATTGCGATATCCCATTCCGTTATCAGATTAGAGCAGACGAACCAGGAAGAACATCTCAAGAAATAACCACGTTCCTTCATCTTCAAAGTGCTCCAGTTTGAGAACGGAATGAGATATCGCAATTCTGATTTCACCATCGTGTTCAGCGCACAAAAACCTTTAAAATGAGGTGTCACTTGTCAGACTGTTTCATTTTGGGAATTTATGGGTAATTTCCCCCCCTAAAACTCCCCCTTAGAGTGACCCGATTCTGCCCATCTACGAACTTAGCCTGTCGATTGCCAAGACAGATTTTTCGTGCAAATTTGAACTTTTTATCTCAATTCTTTCGAGAGTTATCGTCTGGAATGACACATACATATATAAATATATATATATATATATATATATAATTTTTGGTGTCTTTCGGCAGTGAATTCAGGATGGTCTGAAACGGATTTTGGTATAAAAATCTTTCGGAAATTCGAGTTTAAAAAATTTTGGCCCGAGAACAATAGCTTTCTTTTCTTCGAAAATTCGCTAAAAAGCAAAAACGGAAACAACGAAAAAACTGTCGAGTATCAAAATATTCTGTGATGGCCGGGAGTCCGGAAAATATAATGAAATAGAAGAACCGAAAAAAAACAATAACCTGTAGGAAGCAAAGTAACTAAATAACTGAAAAACTTCAGATAACCACCGTAACCGATGCGCTGACGCGATAACGTTTCGATTACAAAGACGAACATGATGAAGGATAACTGACGTTTCTTCCAATGTCCAGTCTCGCCGTTATCAGCGGTAGACACAGGTTGGTTGTTTAGGGTAGCTAGTAGCTACTCTAGCTTCAAAGGGAAAAAAAGGTCAGCTTGATCTTGGATCATACTCGTAGATTAACGTATTTTTTGTTTACCACGTTTATGGGAATGACAATTTATTGTGAGGCTAGAATAGTCGCAATATAGGTTTAGAAGCAAAACAAAATTTTAGGTGGTTTTATAACTGTTATTTTATAAATTGAATAACGGTTAGTTCGGTATTTCAAAATAACCGGTTATTCATAACAGTTTCTAGTTATGCGACCCACCTCTAGATCCAGTCGTTCCGTAGTTCGCAGGGGGCCATCTAGGAGCTACGCCCCTAAATCTTCCTGTAGCGCGATTCTGCAACTCGCTACCTTATTGTCGTTATGGAGTGGGTGTCGCTATCCCTCTCGTGTAACCACGGTACCTGGAACAAGACGGTAGTTATGATCTGAGTGACTCATGCTTGGGCCGTCTACGTCACAGGTTCCGAGCCACAAATGAGGGCTGAGCCGTATTCGAATTCGAACCTTCCTTTGATCACCCTTTTCTCGGATTTCTTTCTGAATTTTTTTTTTTGCTGATTCCAATGGTTCATTATTGAAAATAATAAACCAAAACCTTCGTTTTGAGCTCATTTAATGACTTATTGTTAATGAAATATAGAGGAAACTACCAAGTTAAAAAAAACCATGATATTAGATTTGCAAATTTATTAGTGTAGATGCCTTATAACGAATACAGAAAAACCTACACGCTAAAAGTTTTACCTTATCACAGCACTACATAGATTTACAAACAAAAGTTGTTCACTCCACTTAGGACGTAAGTTTTTGTAGTTTCTTAGCTTTCTTCCTTTGAAGGTTAGAGTCGGAAAACACGCTAGAAGCTTTTCTTTTTGAAAACACTTTTTTGTTTCTTTTCAAACAAGCTTTTTTATTCAGTTCCTTCATTCTTATGAATGACCGAGTCCGAACGTAGCACATGATAGCGAAGTCATCTATATTGCTGAATTTTTTTTCCAATTATGTCAGCAAGTACTTGCATTACTTTTGGACATTTAGCTAGTCCATCGGAATGAAACTCCTCAAAATGTTTCTCAAATTGTACGACCAAATCCAACCACTCAGATGATGGACTCATGAGACCACCTCTTGAAAGTTTAGGCAGCCATTCGTTGTTAACTGACATGTTCTGTCCGGTGGGTGCGCCGTAGTGAAATGATGAAACAATACCTTTCTTTTCAACTCGATAAGCTACATACCCTGCGAGAACTTTAAGTAATTCCAATTTTTCTTTTGATTGATGATCTTTGTTATCAGATGGCAAGTCCTGAATGAAAGAATCAATAACTTTTTCAAAGTCTTCCTCTTCTGTGATGTTTTCTGTAGCATTCCCGGAAGTCATTATTTCCGATTCAGACAAACTACACTGAATTGTGCCTAGTACTTCTGTGCTCAATGTTTCACAAGGCTGACTGGCAATATTGCCAGTTGTGATGATGGCTGTCGCACTTTTGCTTAGAAGGAGAGTTTTTATCCGATGAGTAAACTGTTGTAGGCAGTGGATGATCGTAAAAACGACCGATTCCCCTTATAGATGAGAAATATGATTCTACTACATCTTGGTTACATTTTGAAGCTAAAATGTAACTATAACCTTCTTTTTTCAAATCAGAAAATAAACCTTGCAGGCTTCTTATTGATACCATTAAGCCCATTTGAAACGGTAACAACCCATTTTTCCCTGTAACACGCATCGAGAAGGATAAATCAAACGCCTTATTCAAAATGGCATTTTGCTCTGCTAAATTTGTCCCATACGCACTCTTTAGTTTGTTCGTCGGATGATGAGGAAGCCTTGAGTTGAGGACATCAAATGCATCATTCACTGTCATTATAAAATCAGTGACATGGTCCTTTCCTGGAAAAATGTGAGCTACCGCTTTTGCTACTGTTCTTGAAAGGAGTTCGGCTGCTTTTCGGACGTTTTGTCGTTCAGTTCCTTGAACTAGAAGGTGTTGTTTAGTAATTTTATGGACAAATTTGAGGTCTCCATCGCTTTGATAATTTACGAGATCAAAAGAGACATCACGTTGCACACTTTTACCGTTGCTTAATCGAAAACCACTATCCAATAAATGGTTTCTTAATAGCTTTAGAACGTGTGGAACGTCACAAAATGCCCAGATAACGCGGTCACAGCAAGGATTAGCTACATTTGGCTTTTCATGTGTCACCCCAAGATCAGAGTACAGTTTTCTATTGGAGCCTCCCATGTCACTCACGAATGCTCTTAATCGAAACCCAGACGACTCTACAACTTTAACAGCTTCGAAAAACAAGTCTTCTGTAACTGCTTGATCAAAATGGTAGTACAGAGGTTGCTTCCAATTGCCGATCAAGCTTCGAATGATTATCACTTGGACATTATTGTGAGGACCCCTGAATATATCCTCAATGCTGTCATAACAAATGTCAGAGTTTACCTTCATTTCGTCGAAACACATAACCACATCCTTATGAAAATTGTCCAAAATGAGTGCTTGACCTCTCAATAAATTTACACTAACGTCTAAAAAACCAGGAGGGGTTGAAAACTGAGCAAGTCGCCGTTTAATAGTGATTTCACTCGGGAGTGGATAATTTAAAATTTGTCTGACGAACACCAAACCTTTCTTTGATATGCAGCGAATCGTCACTGCCTTTGCCACGTCTTCACAAGACCATTTTGCACAAGTGCCACCCATTATGACCTGCTTCTGGCACAGGGAAAACATGTTTTCGTATTTCTGCAATTTTTCACGCAGACACGAAATCACGATTCTCGCGTTTTCCAGTTGTTTTTTGAGATTGCAGTTTTCCTTCACTATAGCCTCCATTTGTGTTGAAGTGAATGTATTATTTAATTCTGATTCTTGATTAGGAGACAGAACACAATTTTCCAGATCGTTGGTAGAGTCGTCATTTGAAATTAAAGTAGCGAGTACTTTTCTGTTTTCCCGTTTCTCAGCCCGAATTTCCCTTGTGGAATGCGGATTTGATGATGAGGAACTTCTTCATTATCTGGTATACACCAAAAAAAATTCTCAAATTTTGATTAAATTATTTAATAACGTTTGTCAACAACAAAACAACTATTGCATACTTGTACCATCTATTCAGAAGTCCCAAACAACCTGCTCATTCACGGGATAGTTTCTGGGATTGTTTATCTTTTTTGAGATGCGAGCGCTAGCGAGCATCCAGATCGCTTGACAATGCGAGCGGCGGAATGGGAACTAAACTTCTTGTACACCCACCGTCTTGTCTGACTGAACAATCGATGTATTTGAGATAATGGTAATTGTTGTTGAGAAACGTTATTAAATAATTTAATCAAAATTTGAGAATTTTTTTTGGTGTATACCAGATAATGAAGAAGTACCGATGATGAAATCGTCGGTATTTTATGTGAAGGAACTGCTACGGATTTCAAAATATGTCTGATCGGTTGATTTAGAAGCTCAGCTCTCAAATCTCTTTCATAATCAACGGGTGAAAAATGTTCTGAACAGATTCGCGCAGTTTCTACGTTGAAATTATCCTTTCTTTTGCAACAATGAAACCATTGTTTTCGTAACAAACTGTTCTTCTTACCCCAAGGAAAACGGTGGAATGATATTCCTTGGGCAGTGTCAGTATGATTAGTACAACCTGCAACTGCACAATTCCTCATATTGAGTTAAACACACGCAGAACACAACAACGCAGACAACTAGAACTGCACTCGGTAAAAGCGGAGTCAGTGATTTTGTTTTGAATCCCCCGAATTCACTCGGTGGCCGAAATAAATGCTCATACCTTGAAAGTCAAAAATTGCAGTTTGGGGTCACTTGACACTTGGGATAGGTTTTGATTTCAATTTGTTGTTTCGTCTTGTGTTATTAATACAGTTTTTACCGTTTTTAGCTTAAATGTACTATGTATTATGCCAAATTTATTTGTATAAATTCATGTATGATTTTGTGGAAATTTATGTTTTATAATTGGAAATTCTGATTCTGGTATGCAAGTGAATGAATACCTACCTAAGTTTACGTTATTTTGAAAATCCTATATTAATCAACAACTCACTTGCATTTATTAAAGAAAACGTAGGGGATCGGTATCTGCAGCAAAATTAAGTAGGCACGTACCTGGATTTCAGGGGCTAATCCATTCAATCTGGAGCACTGGAGCAATGGTCGAATTTCGGTTCATGGCCAAGTGTCGACTTACCTAAAGGTTTTTCTGAACATGCAGGGAGCAAGGGAATAAGGATTTTGCCCATCTCAGCACTCTTCTTTCAAACCGAGGGCGATACCTCTGTTCCCTTTCTTGCAGAATTTCAATTCCCAAGCAAGGAATTCGGGCGTCATGATGCCTGACATTATTATCCAAAATTCATAAGCGCACGAAAAAATACGGTAGGTAGGTAGGTAACAACTACATATGTGGTGAAATGCGATTCTAAAAAGTAGATAACTACCCAAAGTGAAATAGACATCACTTATAGAAGTCTTCTATATCACTAACTTCCTAACTACCTACCTATCAAGTAATTTTAACGTTTAAGTGATTTACTACGATGCTTTTATGACATCACTGCCATAAATTATCAAGTCACTAATTTACCTACCTAGTTACCTACGGTAAGTACCTACATTGGGCTTATTACATCAAATAAAATTGAAAAAAAAACATGCCAAAAGAAAAGTAGGTACACTTACCGTAAAGCTTTCTAACGCCGAAAACCTACCTAGGCCAAGTTTTTTGGTTATAACCAGCTTTCGGTATGGTTAAGGGCGAGGGGGGGGGGGGGGGGTCTAGAGGCGTCGAAATGCATACGACCCCGCAACGACAATTTATCGACGATTAAGCGATAGCTGACGCTATTGAGCCTTTACAGAATACTAATCGTCGGTATTTAGTGGCATCGATATTTTTTGTTATGCTAACGATATTTCATCGTCGTTACGATGCCATACCGAGTTGCAGAATCGCACTGCTGGTGGCGTAACTATGTAGCGATTTCTCTTCAGGGCACAGTTGGCAACACAAATAGGCACTCCACCGTCACTACCGATACTTATTACCATCATTACCTTGAGAAACAATTCAGCCAAGCAGGATCCGCCGAAGGCAGTTCGAGGCGTGAAAGGTTCATTGATCGTCAAAGGAATGATTTATGGTGACAGTATACAATGATCGTACAGTGCGGTGTGCATGATTGATGACTCCCCACCAGATTACCTGGGGATCATTCAGTAACGCTTCGTACTCCCCCCCCCCCCCCCACCCACACCCCCTGAACCCATCAACAATCTGTCATGAACACGAAAGACTGGAAACACGTTGATTAGAGAATGATTACTCCGGTCAGGAAGAGAATATGCCTTATACTGTTTACGGAGAATGAGCGAATCAACGTTACTCTGAATGTACCTGTAATCAGTCTCGTTATTGTAATCAAAATGTATAAATAGAGCTCGCTCTGTTGCTCGATATTTCGATGGCCATTGAAACCATTCAAGGAAATTACTAGGACACATGAGGAATTTGACCGATCTCATATGGGGCCTTTTGGATACCAACCCCACAAGCCCTCCGAATTCCAGCTCTTTTTTACTGTTTTGGTTTATTATTCTGTGAATAATACACCTATGTATTCGGTCAGCAAAAAATTTTTATGACACCCCCTCAAAATTTTTTGTTTTCCGTTTCAAGGTGCCTAGATTCAAAAAATGCAATGTCCGTCCGCCGTCCGCCGTATCACGTGTACCGGCTTCATTTTCGGTCTAAAAAAGTCGTTCTTTCGCACACATGCTCCATTTGGGCCCTAGTTGTGTCCCGAAACTTTTCAGCCCGATCGGAATATACCCAAGGGTGTTATGAGTGAAAATGTGTGTAAAAATAGGTACTTTTTGCGTTTTAGCAACATATTGGTAACATGGGCTTTTGAGGTATCGGTTTCCATGTTTTTTTGGACGAAAAGACCGAATATGAAGTCGATTTTGACCAAAGAGGGGAAAATTGAGTTGTACCAAATGTTCAGCTCCCAAAATTGATTTTTTATGGGTGAAAAACCTGGGAAATCGTCTGAAATCACCATCTGTTTGTATAATAACCCTGGAAAAAGTGTCAACACGTGGATCAAGACGATTAAATGGCACTACCAATGATCAAAGATAGTTAAAAAAAAAAAAGTACCTAATTTGTGTTTTAGGGGCCAAAATTAATGGAAACCATCAGAAATAGCTATTTCGATTATTACGCATGAAAGAAGCAATAAATGAACAACAGCCAACATTTCTGTAGCTATGTCCAATAGAATAATAAACCCATGTGACAAGGACTTTGCAGCGTTTTTTGGTTTATTATTTTCAATAATGAACCATTGGAATCGAGCATGAAAAAAAAAATTCTTACCCCTCTCAAAATTTGATGGTTTACGTTTCAAGGTACGTAGAATCCGAAAATGCAATGAAAATATTTCTGTCTGTCCGCCGTACGGGCCATATTTCTTAGTTACCATGAATAAAAATTGATGAAATTCGGGTTGTAGGTTCCGTTAGGGGTCTAGTTGGTCCTGGAAGCTCGGTATTACTGTCATCTCTAAGGGTTGAAAAAGAGGGGTTGAAATTTTCAGAACGCCGTAGTTCGAAAACTTCCGATTGAGGGGAAGGATTGAAGGGATTGTTGGTGGGGGGGGGGGGGGGGGGGTTAAGGTTATTAAATTTATTTTGTCTTGAGCTAAACAATTTTTTGAGACCTCCCCGAGCATTGTACGTCCAGCCGTTCGTGTGCACCAAAAAGCTTCGTCAACACGATCGTGAATCCAACGGTATAAATCCGGCCCAGATAATCATCACTAGGAAGCACCTGATTGTAATCAAGGATGGCTGTATGAAGTCGAGTTGGTTGTTCTGCGATATTATTTCATTTGATAAGTGATGGACTATTGGATTTTGTTGGTAGGTAATTGTGAAACTTGAACAAACGTTGAAGTATTATTGATGGGTAAATAATTATTACACAATGATAAATTATTACACAACGGTAAATTATTACACAACGGTAAATTATTTCACAACGGTAAATTATTACACAACGGTTCATCTACCAAGAAGGGGCTGGATTTTGTTGATCGGTACTTTTGTAACTTGAACAAACGTTGAAGTATTGTTGATGGGTAAATTATTACACAGTGGTAAACTATTACACAACGGCAAATTATTACGCAACGGCAATTTATTACACAAAGGCAGATTATTACACAATGTAAGAATTTAATTACATAACGGTAAATTATTTCACAACGGTAAATTATAACACAACGGTTCACCAACCAAGAAGGGGCTGGATTTTGTTGATCGGCCTTTAATAACCGTTGAAGTAGGTATTATTGATGGGCAAGTTATTACACAACGGTTCATTATAATTGACCACGAAGGTAGTATTGACCACGGAAAACAGTGATCTACGCAGAAGGGGCATCCATTTCACTCCATATCAACAATTTTCCTTCAGAACTTCATTATTAGCGTTTCTTTTTGCCGTTTTAGTTACTGCTTGTCATCTGCTATAATATTTTAGCAACATTTAAATCGCGAATTAAGTAGGTACCTAGTAACGAGTGCGGGGTTAGGTACTAATCTATGGAGGGTCTGCGATCTACATAAGATGTATAGGATAGTACATATTATATTATATAGACGGGTTATCTATACAGAGAGCTGTGATCTGTAACAGAAGGGCATTCTGTACAAAATAATAAACCGTTGTGCAGGGATTTGCAGGGTAGTTATATGACGTTTGATAGCAAACACGTTTGCGTATTTATAGATGTCATAGTCCGATTTTGATTAAACTCCTATAATAAATATGGAACCAGCTGGATATCAACCCGCACTTACCTTCCAAATATCAGCTGTTGTTTTTCGAGTATTTACAGAAGTTACAAGCACGGCGGTTACTGGTGTACCTACTTATGTACACCAGTACATACCTACGTAAACATCTAGGAAGCAAGAATTTCGAAATTTTATCGTCAGATTCGTGTTCAGGGTGAGAGGGAAAGCTGTGTTCGTTATCAGAATACTGAAGTTTGTTCAGGGTCATGCAGCATGACCATAGTGCGCTGAGTTTCGATGTAACGTAGGGTTTACACGCAATTTTGTGTGTCGGCCTCGGCCTGGATGAATCGAGGTGCGTAGGAGGCAGACTGAGTCATCTCGAATCCCCCCCCCTCCCACCCCTACTGTGAAAAACTTGAATTTGAAGTAAGGGTAATGGGCGATTACTTTGATAAGCATAAGGATAAAATAAAAATTCTCTACGCCGAGACGCACGATAAAATCTCTCGCGTAAAATAAAACGTATTGAACAATGTAATAAGACCCGTGAAGAAATCCCGAAAATTCCCCCTGAAGTTTACGTAAAAAATGTACAGTGTGATGGATGTATAGGAGCGCACATCCACTACGTGAGGTGTGAGGGAGGATGTGCCCGGTTTGGTTATGGGTGGACCACCACCATGCCCGGGATCTTTTTGGATGTGTCCGTTTTGGTTATGGGCGTACCACCACCATGCGCGGAATCTTTTCGGGAGCGTTGCCTGGTTTGGTTATGGGCGGACCACCACCATGCCCAGGATCTTTTTGGATGTGTGTGTCCGATTTGGTTATGGGCGAACCACCACCATGCTCGGAATCTTTTCGGGAGCGTTGCCTGGTTTGGTTATGGGTGGACCACCACCATGCCCGGGATCTTTTTGGATGTGTGTGTCCGATTTGGTTATGGGCGTACCACCACCATGCGCGGAATCTTTTCGGGAGCGTTGCCTGGTTTGGTTATGGGTGGACCACCACCATGCCCGGGATCTTTTTGGATGTGTCCGTTTTGGTTATGGGCGAACCACCACCATGCTCGGAATCTTTTCGGGAGCGTTGCCTGGTTTGGTTATGGGCGGACCACCACCATACCCAGGATCTTTTTGGATGTGTGTGTCCGATTTGGTTATGGGCGAACCACCACCATGCTCGGAATCTTTTCGGGAGCGTTGCCTGGTTTGGTTATGGGCGGACCACCACCTTTCCCAGGATCTGTTAGGTTAGGAGAGAGATGAGGAGCTAGGAGAGAGAGAGAGAGAGAGAGTGAGTAGTCAGCGACTAGAGGAGAGCGTAGAATGGCTAGAAAGGCGAAGGAGGCGAGTTTTTATAGGCCTGGAAGCAGTCTCCCTCCATCCTCCAGCTAGTGGAGGATGGTGGGGATCCCCAGGTTGTCCCCCGGCACTCCTGCGTCTTCCGTCCCCACTTCTAGGTTAATTTTGCGAGATCTTAATTTCACAGAGTAAGGTTGTGGTTCTGGGAGGATACCACGACATACGGTTTCAGAGGAAAACAAAAAAATAAAATAGTAAAGAACCCGATAAGCCCAACTGAAGAAAATCCCAAAAGGAAAACCGCTAACATCTTGTCAGGGCACCATAATACCAAGGAAGAGCTTCACGTTTCAAAAGCTAAACGTCAGCGTTAACAATACAAAGCAAGGAGACTGCATACCAACGGACAATCATCCTGTTCCAGGATGTTCGTCTACACCCTGAGCCTATACCTACAAAAATGAATTCTGAAGATTGGCCTCTAGGTAGGTACTTAAGTGACTCCCGGGAAAGACCTCGTAAAATAGCATAATAAACCCCTGTTTAGATTAGAAAACATAGGTTAACCATTGATGCTGGATCGATAAGTCTCAAAATTAAACCCCGACCAGAACCCTGAATTCGAAAATCTCGATGATTTAGCTCAAGACCTCAACCTTATCCAACCTGAAGCAGTCATTCCCATTTCTCCTCCAAGTTCCGTTAAAAATCGCCATTCCCAGCCTCTGGATCGTTTTGTTATACGTCCTTCTGGCGCTGTACGTATGTTATAATATTTTCCAAGCGATTAAAGTTTGACGTAGTGTCCGACTCGATGATAGTAATGAGGCAATACAAAGTGTGGTTACGTGTACACAGTTCACGCTCATCCATTCTCGAGATGCCCCAGAGGACGTGTACGAAATTTCAACCCTCGTGACCATCTGGTGCTGGAGCTGTGAAGGTTTGAAAATAGCTACTTTTCAGTTTGTTGTTGTTCCCGTTCTTTGACAGGGTCACAGCCTCGCAGACATAACGGATCGAGCTGAAATTTTGCCCACACATTCTTTATGCTGACGTGCCTTCCATGTTGTGTTTGAGGGGGGGGGGGGGGTTCCTGGATTACGTTAGAGAGGGTTTTAAGAGCTGAAATTTGGCACACTTGTTCACTAGGGCTCTTTGAGGATGTGTTCAAAATCTGAACTTGATTGAATCAGTAGAAGCCGAGTTATAACTGTTTAAAAACGCTGCAAATTATGATCAAATGACCTAATTGACGACATCGCGTTTGGAGAGCTTCAACTTTCGCGTATTATACTTTTCTGTAGCGCTTTTTCTAAAGAGTTGGAAAACAAGTTTGATGTTGTTTTCAATTTCACACATCCGGCATAGGGGGAAGGAACAGGTTTCTGTATGGACATCCCTGAGAGAGGTGCGAAGCACCGAGCAAGCTCCTTTGGTTGTGTAAGTGGATGTAAATCCTTTTTGCGGCTGAGGTTTACTTGGCGGGTAAATTTTTACAACAGGATTGTTTATTTTGGGGGGGGGGGGGTTAAGTTGATTGCCGAGCCTTATAGGTACTTAGAATCCAGCGTAATTAGTCACACTACGTATAAGTGTTTGTCTATTTCGCAAAAAACGATCTTCCGAAAGGGTCCCTTAATTTGACAATTTCAGGGTATTCGCGATAGGCCATCGGAATTATCTTTATAGTTGTTGGTGTCACAGCGGTTCCGGCAATATCTTTGTAGTTCTGGGTGGCTCCAGTTAGAGAGATACAATAAGTAGGTAATGGTGCCTTAGGAAAAAATAAAAATCAACAAATAAAAATTCCGTTTATACCTCCAAAATACACCTGAATATGTAAATGACAGTAGGAACTGTGTTATAAATGTTGGTATTATCTTACCTGAATTTCTGAACTGCTTTGTTGAATTGGATAACATCAAATTCTTCCATGTGGTATTAATTTGGTATCGACGAGCGGACCATATGGTTTTTGATTGTTATGGTTATATCACAAAATATTGTCACGTAGGTATTACGAGCTAATTATTATAATCATACCTACATGGGCTATCAAGCCGCCTACTTGTAATTAATATTAACAATAATTATTGTTGTTAACATTAATTACAAGAAATCAATTATTGATTGCTTCGGGCCGTACTAAACTCTCCTCAAACTCAAACGTCACAAAGCCAAGTAGTAGGGCATGAGAAATAATTAGTGCAGCCAACTTTCTAAAGGGAAGTTCAAGTTTGGGGAAGAGGAGTAATCGAAGTTGGGCGAGCAAGTTTCCGCTTCTCATGTGGCGAAAAACCCCTGAATCTTTCTTCCGCTATCTGTCGGCTTCCATTTTACAGTGTGGAGTTGCGTGATGGTTGTCTTTGGTGGTGGATGGGGGGGGGGGGGTCCCAACCGCGATGTCCACTTTTCCTCTTTGCTTCGCTTTCTGCACACTAAAACTACCTCATTTCCTCTTGGCGACATTTTCTTCACCCGGCACACAGTTTGAATATTGAACGAGATGCACCTAGATTTTGATGGTGGATTTTGCGAAACCAAAATTGAACGCTGCAAGGTGCTTGTCACATGGGTTTATTATTCTACTGGACATACTTACAGAAATGTTGGCTGTTCATTTATTGTTTTACTCATGTGGTATAACTCAAATAGCTATTTCTTATAGTTTCCACCGATTTTGGCCCTCATAAACACAAATTAGGCTCCTATTTTTGAGACATTTACTTTGATAGTGCCATTTAATTGACTCACCTGTTGATACTACTTCTAGTGTTGGTATACAAATTTATGGGGATTTCAGACAATGTCCCAGGTTTTTGACTCATAAAAAATGAATTTTAGGAGCTGAACCTTATTTGTTAAAACCCCAATTCTTCACTCTTTGGTCAAAATCAACTTCATATTCGGTCTTCTCGCCCTAAAAAAACATGGAAAACTATACCTCACAAGCTCATCTTTCTAAAACACCAAAAAAACCTATTTTTACACCCATTTTTCATCCATAACACCCTTGAGTGTATTCCGATCGGGCTGCAAAATTTTGGGGCACAACTAGGGCACTAATGGAGCCGGCGTGCGAAAGGACGAATTTTTTAGACCGAACATAAAACAGATATGGATGATACGGCGTACAGCGGACGGACATTGTATTTTTGAATCTACGCATCTTGAAACGTTGAAGAAAAAATCTTGAAGGGGTACTATAAAAAATTTTATTCGCCGAATAATAAACCAAAAGTAATATAGTGCATAGCCCAGTTTAAATCGGGTACCCAAGGTTTGGGCCCAGCTTACAATCGCCCCTTGTTATATTTCGATGCTAACTTTACTCCAGTATGCGTTGTGACTTACTTGAGACTTGCATATCACATTAATTTGTCGTACGATGGTTAGTATTGTCAGCGTTCGCTGAAGTTCAGTCTAACAAGGACTTCATTTACTCTGAAATACACATGTATGGGAATTGTTGCGCAAACACTGTACTGTCTCATACCGAATTTCTTAACTAAGTATAATGTTACCACAAAAAACAACTCTGTTGCAATAATTTATCCACCAAAAAAACGTTCTCAGCCCCGAGGGATTTATATCCATTTTGCCCGCTTGAGTAGCGTGATCACCGCTTAGCACCTCGCTCTTGGCTGTGCAAATAGAAACCCGTTCCTTCCCCCTCTGTTAGATATGTATATAGAAACCTGCTTATTCCCCCCCTAGCCTTGAAATTTCTTTCAGTGCTATTTTGCAGAAGCTTTTCGCTTGGAATGGTGGATGATGTACACCCGTTTCGGTCTGTCTTTAGTATTCTTCCGTCTCAGCGCTTCATACTGGTGGTCAGGACGGATAAGTGATAACTCCTTCGCTCAATTTGTCCATAATGCAATAATGCATAATGCATAGTTGTGATATGTGCATAATGCAGTGGACCGGTTTCAGGCTGTAACCATTTCGATGTCCATTCCATGTGTCTATAGCGTAAAGTAAACATTCTGACAAATTTAGGAGAGGAGTTATCCTTGATTCATCCTACCCTCCTGTAAATTCAGACCTCTGCACAATCGGCAAATTCTCCAATTTTCTTCATACTGTTTGTAATTTAATTGAGCGGGTGAGAATGAAGCCAGACATCGTAAGTTCGTGATGGTGAGAGTATCCAGCCTGTATTAGGTACCTATCCCCCCCCCCCCACTCGCACAATAGATTAACTCGTCTTGAGTATTATATTATGCTTTTTATCGTGGTACCTTTAAAGTTTTATTTCTCAGAATTATGATAAATCGACTTAGATACTCACTTCTTATGGTTTCATCCCTTCAATATTAATGGACACATTTTGGAGAGAAATATCCATTGAAATAAAGCCAAAATTTCAATTTTTGCAGGGATGGAATCGAGGCCATGTATGGTGTGAACCTCTTTATTCGCGAACTCCAACCAAGGTAAGAACCCAACGAACGACTATTATACACAACGATACGAAGACGGCGTAACCCCAATGATCTTGTTATGACAGTGGAAGGCGTTATTTCGTCTATAACTAGGTACCTATATTTTCACCTAGTATAAAGGCGTGATAAAAACATTTAATGATTAATCCGAATCATCGAAAAAATTGCTAGTTATTGAATGTGGTCTCTTAGGGCTATTTCTTGCGAGTAAGGTGGCTGAGGGGTAGCTGTGATGGCGTTTCTTGTGCGGAAATTGCGAATGAGCTCAGCAGAATGAGCAAGCTCGTTTTCGTGGGGCTGAACTCGCCCCCACTACGCTTCGGCACAGCGGCGCACAGTGCCTCGATTGCACGAGAAAATCCAGCAAATAATTATTATTTTATCTTGAAAAAGAGCAATAAAAGGGAACCCACTTCCCCCTTCCTTTTTCTATTTGAATCTCCCATTGTAGCGGTGCGTGGGCTCTGAAAACGGTGGGGCACAAAACCAACAGATTTTTCTGCAAGATATCTCAAGGCAGCAACACCATTCCCTTTATTTACTTACTGAGTGATATTCAGCAAAGGTGTATCTCTTCCTAAACTTGTAATCAACACTCTAAATTAGCCCCGAATCCATGCAGTACAAAAATATAGTAGGTAATCTAAAATATAACATGTGAGCGGCGTCGGAAGATGGGCTGGCTCCGCTGATGAAATACCAAGGATTGGGCTAGGAAAGAAGTACCTCTTCAGGTGGTTCTGCTGCAAAGGGTTCGGATCCGTGGCTCTAAGGATGTTCTCCGATCGGGCTCCTGAGCTCAACGACCCCCTTTCGCTGTATTTTCTGCTGTATGTTTTGTGATTCGATTGGTGGGGAATTGTTTCCGCCAATCGTAACACGCGATCACGGGCGCGTGTGACCGAGGACGCAATGTGCTCCTGGGTCAGCGCTTCTGTAACTGAGGCAGCCGAGGATTTCAAGACGATCGGTGAAAATAATTATTTTTCGTTGGATCGGATCTGACATCTCACCCCTTCAAATGAGAGGAAGGATCGAAGATCTGTCCGTGTCCTCGTTGTAATTGTCGGATGGACCTGGGATGCTGACTGATTCACTGGATTCTGGCTGTTGTAGCACTGTACTGCTGTGGTTGGCAAATGTAGACCATCGTTGTTGTGTTGCCTTTTTCTTTTGGTTTATTATTTTCAATAACCGAGTACCTACGTTGTAAGTTGTTTCTAAGATATTATAACGTCAACCTATTCTGCGAACTGCTGAGTTTTCATGCTCTCACACCACGATTTATCTGCACAATTCGCACTGAGCACAATCATAACGCACAATCGAAACCACGATTACTTGTGTTTACTTTGTTATCTGGCTGTCGTGTCACAGAGTGTAGTGGTGTTGTAGTCATCGGATGGGACGGTACCTATAGTCTCTGAGTTGTGTCCGGCGCTGTAGATCGGCTAAACCGCACTCCTTCATTGTAATCCGGGTTTAGTCTCCAGGTCAAGTACGCCCAATTCGGTTCACGCACGTAATGAAGCAATGAAATGAGTGACCACGGCGATGAGCCGACTCGGTCTTGTCCGAAATGTTCGGATACTATTTTTGAAGGCGACGCCCTAACGTGTTCGGTATGTGAGTCCTCAGTTCACTTCCACTGTGGGGGGATGCTGGAGAAGAACTTCAGGAAGATGTCGAAGGTAAATAAGACAGGCTGGAGGTGTCCTGACTGCAAGTCTCAAACTTCATGCTCGAAGGGCGATCTGGCGGAACTGTTTGCGCAGTTCGAGGCTAAAATGAATGCTACAGTGCCTGAGGCTGTTCGGACCGAGATATCTGAGCAGTTCTCGAGGTTGGAGACTCGAGTGGAAGCTATGGAAAATGCCCTCGTTGATCAGCACTCTCAGAGAGATAGAATACATCAGCAACTTAATGTCATTTCCAACGATATTACGGCTCTCAAAGGACAGAATCTGGAGGAGTGGGTCGAGCGCCTTGAGCGTGGCATCTCGTCTGGAGCAGCGGTTGTCGGGGGATCTCAGATGGAGGAGGTTATGTCGGAGATGAAAGAAAGCCAGAGACGTGCATCAAAGCAGCACTCAAAAAACTCTCTCTGGAGTGTCAAAATGAGTCGAATAGGAAAAGTGGATAGCAATAGGGTACGCCCATTGCTTGTAACCATGAGTGACCCCACTGTAGCCGCAAGGCTTCTGGCAGCAAACAGATCTCTAAACCCACCTCCTTTCCAGATTTCTCAGGATAGAACCCTGCAGCAACTTCGTCTTGAGCTGGACCGTAGGACTCAGGCGGGTGAGAGCAACCTAACTATTAAATATGTCATGGGGGTGCCAAGGATTGTTGACAAGTCCATGCCTGGAAATGCGTCAACCCGTACAGCTACAAAAAACGATTAGCGATGACGGCGTTCTGTCAGAACGTTCGTGGTCTCAATACCAAGCTGTCAACACTTTGCTCACTTGCTTCTACTTTCAATCATGATTTGTTGTTGTTTACTGAGACATGGCTCCATGGTGACTTGAACTCTGGCGAACTTGGATTACCAAACTATACAGTATATCGTAATGACAGATCCACAGCTAACTCTGCAAAGACTGCTGGTGGTGGAGTGATGATTGCCGTCCTTTCTAAATTAAGATCATTTGTTTGGGTACCTGAATATGATAATGTCGAACATATCTTTGTCATCCTGCCGGACTGTAAGTTGGTTGTAGGATGTGCTTATATACCTGATTACTGCTCTAGTGCTTACTGGCTTATCTCTTAAATGTGAAATATTGCAAGAGGTACTAGACTTGTATGACCTGAAGCAGTACAATACTCAGCATAACTCAGCTGGAAACACGCTTGATCTTTGTCTGACGAATATTCCGGAACTGGCCCTGAGACCCGCCGACCCCATGCTGCCATTGGATGTACACCACCCACCTTTTGAGGCTACCTTTTCTAGTAACCGCAGTCCTGGAACCTTCCCAACAAATGGCTTTTCACGCAACTTCAAGAAAGCCGACTTCAAGCAAATGAATGATCTACTCCTCTCAACTGACCTCCTCTCAAGAACTGAGGGATTTGGTGATGCAAAAGAATCGGGCTCATGCTCGTTATAAGAGCACATGTCTTGATGCAGATTATGATATTTTTTCAGAGCTTCGCAGGAGATGCAAGACCGGCTCACGGGCAGCCTATGCTAGGTATATTGACGGTGTTCAGCACTCAATAGGTGATAACATTAAACACTTTTGGAATTACATAAATTATACAAGGGGGCCTTCGGTCGTCCCACAGGTGCTCCGTTTGGGTGAGGAATTGGCTGATACACCGCTTGCTGCAGTGGAGTTGTTCAGGGCACACTTCTCCTCGGTCTACCCTCCCATCACACAACCTAACCAGCATGAGAGGGTGCCCTCATTGACAGCATTTGCCATGGGATCGCTGGAGATATCAGCGGAGGTGGTTAGGGCCCAGCTAAATTCGCTGGATCCCTCTAAGGGCATGGGTCCCGACGGGTTGCCACCGGTGATGTTGAGGGCCTGTGCTGAGGGACTAGTTGAGCCTCTTTGCATGCTGTTCAGGAGATCTCTTGATTTGGGTGTGGTTCCGAGTCGTTGGAAGAGCTGTTATGTTACACCCATCCCAAAAACAGAACATAAATTGTGAGTGGATTTGTACCGCCCCGTTTTCTCCCTGAGTGCGATCCCGAAGGTGCTTGAGAAGATTGTGGTTAACCAGATCACTCCTTTCCTGCGTACCCATCTCTCCTCTACTCAGCACAGCTTCATGGCGGGTAGATCTTGTACAACTAATCTGGTTGCGTTTGAGCATGTGGTGATGGAGGCGTTTGCGGCTGGAGCTCAGGTGGACTGCATCTATACAGATTTTTCCAAGGCATTTGACAGTGTTTCTCATGAGATTTTGTTGGGGAAGTTGGAGTCCTTCGGTTTCTGTGGATCACTTTTGGAATGGTTCGAGAGTTAGGTACCTTCGGGGGTGACAGCTGATGGTAAGGCTGTGGGGCACTCTTTCCCGCCCCTTCGGTGCGACCTCGGGTGTTCCTCAGGGCTCCCACCTGGGTCCGCTGCTATTCCTGATCTTCATGGATGACATTGGGGTCGCTCTTGGACAGGGTGTCAATCATCTGATGTTTGCGGACGACCTAAAGATCTTCTCGGTTGTGAGATCCGAGGAGGATTGTGCGGTTGTTCAGGATTCTCTCCACAAGCTCGAGAACTGGTGCATTAGAAACATGTTACACCTCAATGTTGAGAAGTGTTCTGTGGTTTCTTATTCTAGGTCCAACTCGCCCATCCACGGCTGCTACACCATCAATGGGGTGGATCTACGTCGCTGTTCTGCGGTTAAGGATCTTGGAGTCATTTTTGACACTCGGCTGACATTTTTCGACCACACTGACATGATTCGCTCGAAAGCCATGAGATCCCTGGGCTTTATGAAGAGGAATACGAGGGAGTTCACTGACCCGGCGGTGCTGAAGCTCTTATACACGTCCTTGGTCCGTCCTTGTGTGGAGTTCGCCTCTCAGGTATGGTGTCCGGTGTACTCGAACGCTAAAGAATCATTGGAGCGGGTCCAGAAAAATGCCGTGCGTTACTTGGCCTACCGGAGGGGCCAACGCTGGGAGGACTTCAGCTACTCGGAAGCGTTGCGTGGAAGTGGGCTCCTTTCCTTGGAATCCCGCCGCCGGGTGGCGGATGCCGTCTTCCTCCATGGTCTCACATCTGGTACGATAGACTGTCCTTTCCTCCTGGCTGCGCTGAACTTCCGTACCCCACCATACACTACGCGACAGATCCAGCCGTTCTACATACGTCATGCCCCCACAAATTACCTCCACAATGATCCGGTGTTGCGCATGCAGGTTTACATCAACCGGCTGGCTGGATCGATTGATGCCGTAGACTTTGACATCTTCTCCAACTCTCCTAATTTTTTTAAAAACGTGTGTGTGAGCTGGACGTAGATTAGGGTTTATTTCCCGTCCTTGCTGTGTTATATTTGTTTTTTCGTTATTTAGGTGTTCACCATTTGTTACCACTGCATGTAATTTAAAGTATGTTTTTATATAAAGGACAGTTATTTATATAATTTAAGTACTGTTGACTGTTTGATTGTACGTGTATGAATAAGTAGTTATTGTCATTTAATTTGTATTGAAATTGGGCATTTGCCCGTGCAATTTACAATAAATAAATAAATAAATAAATAATGAGCCTTTGGAATCGAGCATCAAAAAAAATAAAATTTAACCCCCCCCCCCCCCCCCCCCCATATTTGATGGTTTATGTATGTAGAATCCGAAAATGCAATAAAAAATTTCTGTTCGTCCGCCGTACTGAGCAATTTTCTTAGATACTGTGAACCAAAATTGACGAAATTCGGTTTATAGGTCCCATTTGGGGTCTAGTTGGTCCTGGAAGCTTGGCGTTAATGTCAGTCATCCCTAAGGGGTGAAAAATAGGGGTTGAAATCTCCAGGACGCAGTTATCTCGAATTTTTTTACGGTTTTAAACAGTTCTCGAACTTGAGAGATTTTTAAGACCACCCGGAGCATTGTGCGTCGAGCAGTTCGTTCACAGTAAGGCCCAGAAGTTTGCACCTACAGGCATTTTCAGCAGCAGGGTGAATGAAATTGTATACATCCAGCCCAAATATCATCACTAGGGACGCGCTAACAATCGGGAATTGGCCCGAGATCATCATTGCTAGGGAGCACATGATTATAATAACGGAGTATGAAGTCGAGTTGGTTGTTCTGTGATTTTATTTCATTTGAAAAATGGTGGCTCTTCTGGAGTTTGTTGATAGGTAGTGAAACTTGAATAAACGTTGAAGTATTATTGATGGGTAAATTATTACACAATGGTAAATTATTACACAGCGGTAAATTATTACGCAACGGTTCATTATACCATCTACGTAGAAGGGCCTAGAGTTTGTTGATAGGTACTTTTGCAACTTTTTTCACTCCATATCAACAATTTCCCTTCAGAACTTCATTATTTGAGTTTCTTTTTGCCATTTTAGTTGCTGTTTGTCATCGGCAGAATTATTTCAGCAACATTTAACTCCTGATTTAGGTAGTTACCTAGTAACGAGTACGGGGTTAGAATCCATCAAAAGTAGCTGTTTAAATTATTGCACACTTAAAGAAATTTTCCAACAAACAAAAATCCTGAGCATTCATGTCCCCGATTCGAACATTGTTCAGCGAGCATAGAATGTACGCTAGAATTCACCGAACGTTCGCTAGAATGTTCGCCCAGTGTGGACCCGCCTTAAGAAACAACAAATAATGAACAGCCAAAATTTTTGTAGATATGTCCAATAGAATAATAAACCCATGTGACAAGGACTTTGCACCGTTTTCATTATGCCGTAAATGACGGGTGAGATTCAAGAAGTTATAATATACATACTCTCGCTGTAAAATGCCGAAGTTCAGATGACTTAAACCAGAACAATCGGAACACTTGGACAGAAACACTCGGGATACCGAGATCACAGCCTATAGATATTTCTGAGTAGGTAATGCAGTTCCAGGACTGTATGTGCAGCGGATGAATGTGAGAATATTCGGGATTTAGTGATCAGAATAACTCTGAACGCATAGTGGCACAAATGTTCTTCTAGTTTTGGCGCAGAACGGTTCGGATTTTATAGTTAGAGAACCAGTAGCCTCCTAATTTAACCGGAAGATGTATAGCTGTAATCCCCCTAAATCGAAGGGGCTTGATGCCATGAAACGAGATCCACGAGTCAGCCACTCCCTACCCGGGGCATTATTATAAAAATTGTTGTGATGAATTTAGAATTTTCATCACGGCGGTGTGGAAATAAGGTGAGTGAGTGAATTTAGGTAAAGAAGGAAAAGTCGCAGGCGGCTGTAGTCAACCGAACATCTACGACTTTAGGAGGAGAGAGAGGTGGATGAGGGAATTTCACCTAGGCGGCTGTAGTCAACCGTTCATCTAGGTGAAGGAGAGGAAAGGAGAGGTCCCTTGTCTAGGCGGCTGTATTCAACCGATCATCTAGACAAGGAGGAGGAGAGAGGAGGTGAAATTCCCAGGCGGCTGTAGTCAACCGATCATCTGGGAGGTAAGGTAAGAGAGAGAAGAGAGAGCTGGTTAGAGGAAGTGTCGAATGAAGCTTGAGCGCCAGGATCCGGGGTTTTATAGTACTTGGGGGCCTCTCCCTCCAGCTCCTTGCAGGGAGCTGGTAGTGGGGCCCCAGGTTGAGTAACCCTGGGTTCTGTCGCCTGTCCCCACTCATATCTTTATTTACGGAGCTTTAGTTTGGCGTTTGAATGTTGGTGAGAACTTAATAATATAGGAGTGTTCCCGGGAGGGACTCACGACAGAGGTCCCCCCAGTTTGAACCAATATTTGTGGAGCTGAAGGCGCAAGGTGACAGGAGCTGAGGGCTACGGCAAACAAAAGGTGGAGCTGAAGGCGCAAGGTGACAGGAGCTGAGGGCTACGGCAAACAAAGGTGGTGCTGAAGGCGCAAGGTGACAGGGGCTGAAGGCCGTTGCAAACAGGCGGTTGGGCTGAAGGCCAGTCTTAAAGCTAGGAGGCTTAAGAGTATGTAAGTAGATGGGAAGTATAGTATATATAAGGTAAGTACATGGGAAGGAATGGTAAACCTAGAGTAAGTAGTAGAGTATAAGATAGAGTATATGGTAAGTAGAGTATAAGACAGATTAAGTAGAGTATAAGACATGGTAAGGAGAGTATAAGACAGAGTAAGTATAAGGCAAAAATATTGGGTGATGATGAGTCGACAGATATAAACATTTCGCATTTATAAATGTGATCAATGTGTGTTATGGTATTTACAATGATGAGGATGGAGTATGTACAAAGGATGAATGAGTATTTACAATTGATGGATGAGTATTCACAGATGATGGATGAGTATGTACAAAAGATGAAGGAGTATTTACAGAAGATAAAGAGGTATTTACAAAAGTTGAGGGGTGTGCAAAAATTTGGTCAGCATGTGGGAGGCGGTCGTGAGAATCCGCCGTTTCCTGGGTGTGGTTAGTGTGTGGCGAGTGGTTGTGTGTGTGTGAAGTGTGTGAGTGAGGGAGGCGACCCCCTCTAACAGTCTTCACGTTAGTGAAGTCTGATAGAGGGGCCCCTTCACTGCCAGGGTGGCGGTGAAGGGGAAGAGCCGGTGGGAGCCGGTACCCGGGGCGTCGCGGAGAGAGGCGGCGACGCCGGGGTCCGGCGGGTGAAATGGAGGCGATGTGTGGCGTTGGTGGTGTAGGGCTGGGTGTGGGGTTGGTGCGGTGAGAGTGGTCGGGGAGGACTGGGGCTGGTTTGCACCGTGCCAACGGCACGGTGTGGGGCTTCCCGTCAATTAACAGGGTAGCGGTGGAGTGTGTTGTGCGGATGACCTGAAAGGGCCCGGCATACAGGGGTCGGAAAGTTTTATGGATGCCGGGCTCTTTCAGGTACATGTGTGTGGTGGTGAAAAAGCGTTTGGGATATGTGGTGTCGTTTGTGGGTGTTGTGGAGTGTAGAGGCTCCCTGTTAATTGACGGGGTGTGGTTTGGGATAAATATGTCGGCCGGTAAACGAAGTGGGTCTTTAAAGGCGTTTTGTGCGGGGCTAGTTTGGTCTGAAGGACGGGCGGATGTTCGAAGGCTGAGTAAAATGTAGGGGAGAGATTTTGTCCAGGAAGGGGAATTTGCTGATGTAGAAATGGCTTGCTTCAGGACCGAGTGCCACCGCTCTATTTTCCCGTTGGATTGGGGATGGTAAGGGGTAGTGTGGATTTTTTGGATCCCGAGGGAGCGTAGCAATTCGGAGAAGTGGGCCGATTCAAACTGCCTCCCTTGATCGACCGTGACTGTCCGCGGACAACCGTAACGGCTAACCCATTGAGAGAGGAAAGCCGTTGCGACGGCGTCCGCGGTGATGTTGGAGAGGGGGATGCACTCCACCCAGTTGGTGGCGCGATCGATCATCGTGAGGCAGTATTTCTTCCCCTCGGACGGGGGAAGGGGGCCCACTAAATCCAAATGTACATGCTCCCACGGGAGGGAGTCGGGGATTGGTTGAGGAGGGACATGCGGGTGGGCCGAGACTTTGAAACGCTGGCACTTCTGGCACCCCAGAACCCAGTTACGAATATCTGTATTCATATGGGGCCAGAAGTACCGCGTCTTGATGAGGTCCCGGCTCGCCCGAATGCCAGGATGGTGAAGGGAATGGTAGTGGAGGAACAACTGCCTCCTCAACCCCGGTGGGACGTAAGGGCGCGGTGAATCGGCCGTCACGTCGCACCAGAGGTCGAGGGGAGGCAGCTGTTCCAACTTGGATGCGGAAATAAGGTTGGAGAGGGCGGGGTCAGCGGTTGGATCTTGTTTTGATTTGATGGATTGTGGGGAAGGGAATGGCAGCAGCTCCGCCACCGGCGCGGGGGTAGGGGTGGGTCGGGAGAGCGCGTCCGCCACGCAGTTGTCGGCCCCCGGCAAATATCGGATATCGGACGTGAATTGTCCGATAAACTCGAGCTGCCGGAGGCGACGCGGGGAGGCGGACTTGCGGTTCTGAAGGAGGGCGTGGGTCAGGGGCTTGTGATCTGTAACGACAGAGAACTGCCTGCCCTCCACGAAGTCACGAAAGTGCTTGATGGCTTCGTGGATGGCGAGGAGTTCTCTGTCGAAGGTAGAGTAATTTTTTTGGGTGGGGGATAAAGTTTTTGAAAAGAAGCCAATGGGTTGGGGGGGTGGCGCCGGTGTGCTGTTGGAGCACTGCCCCGATGGCCCAATCGGACGCATCGGTAGTGATGGAAAGGGGAGCGTGAGGGTCGGGGTGGGCTAATAGAGCGGCGTCTACTAGGTCCTGTTTGCAAATTTTGAAGGAGGCGGAAAGTTGGGGTGTCCAGGTGATGGGGCGGTTATCATTTTTTTTGGAGGGTTGGGGAATGGCGTGTATGAGTGGTTGTTGATGTTGAGCGGCGTGTTTTATGTGTCTACGGTAAAAATTTAGCATACCCAGGAAGCGGTGGAGCTCGGTGACCGTGCGGGGTTGCGGGAAGTCAATGATTGCGTGGACCTTGTCCGGGAGGGGTGTGATGCCGGCCGAGGATACTTGGTGGCCGAGGCAGCGGACGGAGGGTTGGCCGAGGACACATTTGTCCGTGTTGACGAGGAGGCCTTCGGTAGAAAAGATGTCTAGTACTTGCTGTAGGTGGGCGAGGTGTTCTTCCGGTGTCTTGGAGGCGATCAGGATATCGTCGAGGAAGCAAAATACGAACGGTAGGCCTCGCAGGATACTGTCCATATACCGCTGCCAAGTTTGCGCCGCGTTCCTTAACCCGAAGCCCATTTTCACATATTCAAATAAACCGAACGGGGTAATTATTGCGGTTTTCGGGACGTCGGGGGGGTGGATGTTGATGTGATGGAACGCTCGTGAAATATCAAGGGTGGGAAAGATGGTGGCGCCATGGAGATGTGACGAAAAGTCTCGCAGGTGGGGGACATTATAGAGGTCCGGTGTGGTTTTAGAGTTAAGCCGCCGGTAGTCCCCGCAGGGGCGGATATCCCCATTGGGCTTCTGCACGATGTGGAGCGGAGAAGCCCAAGGGGATTTTGAGGGGCGGACGATACCGTCGGCAATGAGTTTGTCGAAGTGTTGGCGGGTTTTTGACAACTGAAGGGGGTGTAGGCGGCGGGCTTTTGCGGTGATGGGTGGTCCTGTGGTCTCTATGTGGTGCTGGACAGTGGAGATGTGTGCAGAGGGGCGGCGCTGGGGACGGTAGTTGAGGAGGAGGCGTTCAAACTGTGTGGGGGGGTGGTTGATGGCGTGTATGAATCCGGGTATGGGTGTTTTGGTGGCGGGGTCAATCAGGCGCGCGTTCCGGACGTCGACCTGGAGACCGAAATATGCAAGAAAATCGGCCCCCAGGATCGCCTTCTCCACGTCCGCCACGGTAAATTCCCACTCGTACGCGAGCCCGCTCATATAAACTGAGGAGCGGTACGTCCCGTACGAGGGGATGGTGGTACCGTTGGCGGCGTAGAGAAGCTGCCGGTAGCAGCGCGCCTGACGACGGAGGATGTTGTTGGGAAATATTGACAGCGCCGCCCCCGTGTCCACCAGGAAAGGAACATTAGTTTTCCTGCAGCGCAGGAAAAGTCGCTGGTGGGTCGGGAGGGCGTTGGGTGTAATTGCGGAGGTAGGGACGTGTGTCGGCGTTGGCTGGTCCGCCGCGAAGGAGACGCGGGGCGGTTTCTTGCCGTTCCGGAGGGGGGGAACGGTGGAGTCTGCAGGGGGGCCGGCCAGTTTGGTAGGAGGTGGCTTCGCTTCGTTCTGGGGAGGGGGAACGGTAGTGGCAGGTTGAGTGGTGGCCGGAGGGGGTTGCGCCCTGGAGGCGGGCGTGGGGGGTCCGTTCCGGGGTGGGGGAACGGGAGCGGCGGTGTGAGTGGCGGCCGGAAGGTTGGTCGCCCTGGTGGCGGGCGGGGAGGATCCGTTTCGGTGGAGGTGGGGTGAGGGTTTCGGCGGCGCTGTAGGCGCGGCCGGGAGGTTGGCAGCCGTGGCGGCGGCGTAGGAGGGGTAGCGTGGCTTGGTGGTGGTGGCTGTGTGAATGCGGGCGGGGGGGGTTTGTCCATGGTCCCCCCCGTGTTGGCGAGGAGGGGGGCCCGCCGGATTTACCGGCGGGCGTCTGCGTTTCCCTGCTTAGGGGCGAAGGAGCAGGGGGGTTGGCACTTGCGGGCCTCCCCACCGAAGTTTACATGATAGAAACAACGGTGGGGGGGGTCCGCAGGAAGGTAGGTGGAGTTGGTGGGGCGGGCTGAGTTGGATGCGCGCGCAGCTGCCGGTGATCGTCCTCTGCTCTGGCGGGGAGGGGATGTGTTGCGGCGCTCTGGTGAGCGCTGGCGGCGGCGGTCGGCGGAAGAGTCGCGTTGGCGATCCGCCGAAAGGGGCCGACGTCCGTCGAGGGAGGGTGCCCGGCCGCGGTCTCGGGATTTTGTGCGGTCCCGGAGAGGCGGGGGGTGACGCGGCGTACGCACTTCACTGACGGCGGCCGCTGCGGCCAAGTCGTGGACGGTGTCCGCAAGCCGCAGGAGGGGCTCGTCGGGACCGTCGAGATGGCTGGCCAGGGCCATCTGGATGGGGTGGGGAAGGGCACGTAACCAGAACGTGCGTGCGATGTCGGCGGTCATAATACCCTGCAGCTGGTGTCGCAGCCGTCGGTAGAGGTGGGAGGGCTTCTGGTCGCCGAGGTGTTGAGGTTGGGAGAGGGCGGCGACTCGGGCGATTTTCGACGGTTGGTAGGTGTTGATGAGGCGGCTGCGGAGGTCGTCGTACGCAGCGGCGGCGTCGGGGGAGATATCGGAAGTCTGCAGCAGGATCTCGTAGGGCAGCAACGAAATGATCCGGGAATATCGAGTTTTCTGGCTGCGGATGTTGGCGGCCGAAAACGCTGCGTCCACTTGGAAAAACCAAAGCGCCGGGTCGTGCGTGTAGAAGGGGGGCAGCGACAGAGGGAACGCTGCGGATGTCGTCATGACGTCGGCGGCGGCTGCGGCCGTAGCGGCGGCGGCGGCGGCGGAGGCGTCTGATGTCGCAGAGGTCGGCGGGGAGAGCGTGGAGAAAGGGTTGTCGGTCAATGCGTCGGATGTCGCAGCGGCGGGCGGCTGCAGTGTGGCTGGTCGCAGGAGCGGCGGCGTCGGTGAGTTCGGGTCCATTTCTGTAACTAAAATTCAAAAATTTGACGTGGTTTTGAATTTTGAAATTCGCAATCGGCGGGAGCGGTGGTGCGTTGAGTTGAGAGTTGAGTGGTGAGGTTTGGGCCAAGAATTGCGAATTTACACTGACTGGTTGAAATTTGAATTTAAAATTTGGGACACCGAACTATTTGACTGGGGCGACACATGTAGGTGGGAAGGTGGGAAGGAAGAAGGTTGAGTGAACGTCGGGTTCACCACTGTGATGAATTTAGAATTTTCATCACGGCGGTGTGTTAATAAGGTGAGTGAGTGAATTTAGGTAAAGAAGGAAAAGTCGCAGGCGGCTGTAGTCAACCGAACATCTACGACTTTAGGAGGAGAGAGAGGTGGATGAGGGAATTTCACCTAGGCGGCTGTAGTCAACCGTTCATCTAGGTGAAGGAGAGGAAAGGAGAGGTCCCTTGTCTAGGCGGCTGTATTCAACCGATCATCTAGACAAGGAGGAGGAGAGAGGAGGTGAAATTCCCAGGCGGCTGTAGTCAACCGATCATCTGGGAGGTAAGGTAAGAGAGAGAAGAGAGAGCTGGTTAGAGGAAGTGTCGAATGAAGCTTGAGCGCCAGGATCCGGGGTTTTATAGTACTTGGGGGCCTCTCCCTCCAGCTCCTTGCAGGGAGCTGGTAGTGGGGCCCCAGGTTGAGTAACCCTGGGTTCTGTCGCCTGTCCCCACTCATATCTTTATTTACGGAGCTTTAGTTTGGCGTTTGAATGTTGGTGAGAACTTAATAATATAGGAGTGTTCCCGGGAGGGACTCACGACAATTGTAAATTCAGTTTACAACATTTTGGCAACTCATTTAACCGAGAGATAAATGGTTGACATTTTTTCAAAATGAAGGTTTCTGATCACTGGCTTAGGGTTCAGGGCGACTGACAGCCGATCCTGGGCCAATTTAGTAACTGACGCGTTCAAATTTGGTTAAATTGTGCATTCTGTTTAACCGACAGATAAACTCCGGCATGGATTTTTTTACAAAATGACCAGCACGCAGCCCTAAATAACGGTGTACAACGACTGAAGGCGTCAGCTGGGAAGATTTCATAACTGACGACGATTTAAATTTCGGTCGACCGAAACTTAGCAGAGAGATAAATGGTTGAATTTTGTTTCAAGATGTAGGTTTTCTGTAACTGGTCCAGGATTCAGGGCGACTGAGACCGATTCCGGGCCAATTTAGAAATTGACGCGTTCAAATTTGGTTAAATTGTGTATAGAATTTAACAGAGAGCCAAATGGCTGGAATTTTCTTCAAGATGACTACCATGCAACCCTAAACAATAATACAACTACGGATGACGGCGATAGTTGGTTAAATTGTCGTCAGTTACGAAATCTGCCCAGCTGACGCCGTCAGTCATTGTACACTGTTATTTAGGGCTGTATGATGGTCATTTTGTAAAAAACTCCAGCCATTTATCTGTCGGTTAAATACAATACACAATTTAACCAAATTTAAACGCGTCAGTTACTAAATTGGCCCGGGATCGGCCGTCAATCGTCCTAAATCCTGGGACACTAACAGAAAACCTACATTTTGAAACAAAATTCAACCATTTATCTCTCGGCTAAGTTTCGGTCAACCGAAATTTAAATTGTCGTCAGTTATGAAATCTGCCAACTACTGCCGCCATCCGTTGTTGTATTGTTGTTTAGGGTTGCATGCTAATCATCTTGAAAAAAATGCCAGCCATTTAGCTCTCTGTTAAAAAATTCCAGCCATTTAGCTCTCTGTTAAATTGGATGCACATTTTAACCAAATTTGAACGCGTCAGTTACTAAATTGGCCCGGGATCGGCCGTCAGTCGCCCTAAATCCTGGGCCACTAACAGAAAACCTACATTTTGAAACAAAATTCAACCATTTATCTCTCGGTTAAGATTCGGTCAACCGAAATTTAAATGACGTCAGTTATGAAATCTGCCCAGCTGACGCAGTCAGTCGTTGTACACTGTTATTTAGGGCTGCGTGCTGGTCATTTTGTAAAAAACTCCAGCCATTTATCTGTCGGTTAAATAGAATGCACAATTTAACCAAATTAGAACGCGTCAGTTTGTAAATTGGCCCGGGATCGGTCTCAATCGCTCTAAATCCTGGGCCACTAACAGAAAACCTACATTTTGAAACAAAATTCAACCATTTATCTCTCGTTTCAGTTTCGGTCACCCGAAATTTAGATTGCCGTCAGTTACGAAATCTGCCCCGCTGACGCCGTCAGTCGTTGTCCAGTGTTATTTAGGGCTGCATGCTGGTCATTTTGAAAAAACGCTGCAAATCCCTGCACAAAGGTTTATTATTTTGTCCAGAATACCCTTCTGTTACAGATCACAGCTCTCTGTATAGATAACCCTTCTATATAACATATGTACTATTCTACACATATTTTGTAGATCACGGACCCTCCGTAGGTTAGTACCTAACCCCGTACTCGTTACTAGGTACCTACCTAAACCGTTGTGTAATAATTTACCTGTATAGGTTCCCCTTCTACGGAGATAGAATAATGAACCGTTGTGTAATAACTTGCCCATCAACAATACTTCAACGGTTGTTCAAGTTGCAAAAGTACCTATCAACAAAATCCAGCCCCTTCTGGGTAGATGAGCAGTTGTGTAATAATTTACCGTTGTGTAATAATTTGTCACTGTGTAATAATTAACCCATCAATAATACTTCAACGATTGTTCAAGTTGCAAAAGTACCTATCAACAAAATCCAGCCCCTTCTGGGTGGAAGAGCCGTTGTGTAGGTAATAATTTACCGTTGTGTAATAATTTACCGTGGTGTAATAAATTACCGTTGTGTAATAATTTGCTGGTGTGTAATAATTTGCCATTGTGTAATAATTTACCCATCAATAATACTTCAACGTTTGTTCAAGTTTCAGAACTAGGTACCTACCAACTAAATCCAATAGTCCATCCTTGATTATAATCAGGTGCTCCTTAGTGATGATATCCCGGCCGGATTTATACCGTTTGATTCACGATCGTGTTGACGCAGCTTTTTGGTGCACACGAACGGCTGGACGTACCTACAATGCTCCGGGTGGTCTCAAAAAATTGTTTACCTCAAGACAAATTTAATAACGTGAAAAAAACCCATACCCTTCAATCGAAAGTTTTCGAGCTACGGCGTTCTGAAAATTTCAACCCCTATTTTGAACCCCTTAGAGATGACTGACAGTAACGTCGAGCTTCGAGGACCAACTAGACCCCGAACGGAACCTATAACCCGAATTTCATCAATTTTCTTTCATGGTAACTAAGAAAAGTGGCCCGTACGGCGTACGGCGGACAGACAGAAATATTTTTATTGCAGTTTTGGATTCTACGTACCTTGAAACGTAAACCATCAAATTTTGTGGGGGGGGGTAAGAATTATTTTTTTTTTCTTGCTCGATTCCAATGGTTCATTATTGAAAATAATAAACCAAAAACTCCAGCCATTCATCTCTCGGTTAAATTGGACGCACAATTTAACCAAATTTGAACGTGCCAATTACCAAATTGGCCCGGGATCGGCTGTCAGTCGCCCTGAACCCTAAGCCAGTGATCAGAAACCTTCATTTTGAAAAAATTTCAACCATTTATCTCTCGGTTAAATGAGTTGCCAAAATGTTGTAAACTGAATTTATTTTAAAATGTTTATATTAATGCCCCGGGTAGGGAGTGGCTGACTCGTGGATCTCGTTTCATGGCATCAAGCACCTTCGATTTAGGGGGATACATCTTCCGGTTAAATTAGGAGGCCACTGGCTCTCTATTAGGGATTAGCGCATTCGGGTTTCACAGTGCGTCATGGCTCACTCTTTTTTACTCTCAGTTTGTTGTAA
This sequence comes from Leptopterna dolabrata, assembly GCA_954871275.1. NCBI lineage: Eukaryota > Metazoa > Arthropoda > Insecta > Hemiptera > Miridae > Leptopterna > Leptopterna dolabrata. The sequence goes on along the minus strand of OX940975.1, from coordinate 77,744,619 downwards.
ATTATGATGAGGGAGGCTCCTTCCCCGCAAGAGTTCTCTATTGAAGAACGGACCTGGGGTTGGTAAATACTCCAAGTTTCCACTTCAGAGACTCCCCAAAGCCCTGATATTAAAATCAATAAACTGGACCGGGAAAAGAACTCACACGGCAAAGGGAAAACAGATGAAGCGAGAGAAGAGGAGGGTTTTAAGATAAAAATTAGAGCACTTAAAAAACTCCGAAGGCGAAGAGCGTTAAAAAGAAGTTGTGGGTCGGAGGGTTTTGAGAGGTCGGGAATGGGGTAAGTTATTCATGCGGGGACTGGGTAGAGGGTGAAAAACTTGCTATAGAAGGGTCTTAATCTGGCCCAAGAGTTCCCTTAGAGTGTGATGGGAAAGGGTGTGCTTGGGTGTGCCTTGTGATTGGTTGAGGGTTGTGTGAGTGGGTGGGGGGGGGGGGGTCCTCTCTAGTGTGGATGTGGAGTGGGTGCTAAGTAATAATGAATGCCACCTTTCCCGTCCTTCTCATTGAAAATGAATCCTCCAGACCTCCAGTGCAAGTGGTATTCTAGTTATTTATATTTGTTACTTTACATTCACTTGTTTACATATTATATATTTTTACTTTAATCAATTAACAATTGCAGTTTACTGGTATATTAGCTAGGTACCTACGGTATTATATTATTGGTAGCCTAATAGCAAGTGCAACGCACTGCGACACTACAATAATAGTATATTATGGTCGGATTGAGCAAAATTCTGGTTTCCATTGGTTCTTATGAAATTTGAAATCGTGAAATTGGTTCTTATGAAGGAAATCTTATGATGATTCTGGAGAGCTTTTAGGTGAAGCTAACACCCCGCGGTTGTTACCACCACAGCAAGCGTTGGAGGATGAATGCTATAGCATCAGGCGGTTGTTACCACCACAGCAGACGCTAGAGGAGATGAAAGCTAGTACTCCAGGTCGTTACCACCACAACGAGTATGTGAGGGAAAGGTGAAAGCAAGGAGGCGTGAGGTTAACAAGAGAGAGAAGTCGCAGGTAGGAGTGAGCATGGAAGAGTGAAGAGCTGAGCGAGCCGGGCGCCTTATAAAGGTGCCTCCACCTCGTCCCCAGTCTACCAATGGCCGTTACTGTCCGTCGGGAGTCTTTGGGCGTTAGTGGAGGAAGAACCCTTTAGGCTTCTAACGAGGCGTCGCACGGCTCGTCTTTCTCCTTCGATTTATTAGTTAGAAACATGTACGTTACATATTAGTGGTAGAGGGGTACCATGACAAAAATAAAATTAACACTTTTGCGTTTCGAGGTCTGAAAGCATTTAAACGCCGAATTGAGCAGGTTCTTCTAGCGAAGGATGTGCGTAGTTAGCTGTTTATCCATTTTTTCTTTTCATTATTTTTTTATTTTTACTTTTTATTTTAGATTTGTTCGATTCTGTTTTATGTAACTACACAGAAGGGAACGTATTTTTCAAGATAGGTCTGGACGAGCTCCACCTGAGAGCACAAGTTCTGATAAACTTATTATCATGGTGGGCAATGAGAGAGATCCCCGTTATACCTATTAGTGATGTATCTTTTTTTAACATTTATATTAGGAGAAATCTTTTCTTTATGTATAGATACCTATATAGCATGTACATTATTACTCTTATTTCCAAAAATATAATGAATTTGAATTTGATATCCTCTTCCCAAAAATAACCCTGTTGTAAAAATTTACCCTCGTCAGCCACAAAAAGGATTGATATCCATTTTGCCAGCCGAAGTGGCATACCGCACCTATCTCTTGGATATGCATATAGAAACCTGTTCTTTCCTCCTCTGTTGGATGTGTGTATGGAAACCTGTTCCTTCCCTCCAAACCTTTTGCCCCCCAGAGGGGGAAGGAACTGGTTTCCATGTGCACAACCAAGAGAAAGAGCGAAGTGCGAAGCACCGAGCATGCCACTTCGGCGGGAAAAATGGATATCAATCAGCAGTTTTGTGGCTGAGGAGGTTTTGTTAGAGGGTAAATTTTTACTGCAGGGTTGTTCTGGGGGGTGGTAACTAATCCATATTCATTTGGGATAAAGAGAAAATTCACTGGTCACTAGTTTAGATTATATATAAAAAACGCTATATACAATGACAGTTTTCTGCCAAATAAAGGTTCTAATGTTATTTCTTGCATGCGAATAGGAGGTTAGCAGATTAGGAGCTGTAAGTATTTAAAAACATTCCTTAGAAACTTCTTCAGGATAACCTTTCCAAAGAAAGGGACCCTTGACGAAATCGCCTTCTGTGAACATACTTTTAGTCGCAATTTCACCAAAAACTCACCAATCGTGATTAGGCTAATCAAGGTTAGATTAAACCGAGCCCTATAACCGTTATTAACATCGTTTGGATTCCACCATGCTAACCGTGGTTCCCGCTAATCTCGGTTACATTAACCATATAGGTAACTTCACTAAACACGATTAACGCCACCAGCATCGATGCTATATTATGTTCCGTATCAACAAGGGCAGTGTACTAATTTAAAAAACGCTGCAAATCCCTGCACAAAGGTTTATTATTTTGTACAGAATACCCTTCTGTTACAGATCACAGCTCTCTGTATAGATAACCCGTCTATATAATATAATATGTACCTACTATTCTATATATTATGTAGATCGCAGACCCCCCTAGGTTAGTACCTAACCCCGTACTCGTTACTAGGTACCTACCTAAATCACGAGTTAAATGTTGCTAAAATAATTCTGTCGATGGCAAACAGTAACTAAAACGGCAAAAAGGAACGCAAATAATGAAGTTCTGAAGGAAAGTTGTTGATGTGGAGTGAAATAGATGCCCCTTCTCCGTAGATCACTGTTTTATGTGGTCAATACCTATCTCCGTGGTCAAGTGTAATGAACCGTTGTGTAATAACTTGCCCATCAATAATACTTCAACAGTTGTTCAAGTTGCAAAAGTACCGATCAACAAAATCCAGCCCCATCTTGGTAGATGAAACGTTGTGTAATAATTTACCGTTCTGTACTAATTTGCCGTTGTGTAATAATTTACAATTTTGTAATAATTTACCCATCAGTAATACTTTAACGTTTGTTCAAGTTTCAGAAGTACCTACCAAAAATAATATGTACTAGTCTATACATATTATGTAGATCGCAGACCCTCCGTAGGTTAGTACCTAACCCCGTACTCGTTACTGGGTACCTACCTAAATCAAGAGTTAAATGTTGCTAAAATAATTCTTTCAATGGCAAACAGTAACTAACATGGCGAAAAGAAACGGAAATAATGAAGTTCTGAAGGAAAATTGTTGATTGTAATCAGGTGCTCCTTAGTGATGAAATCCCGGATTTATACCGTTTGATTCACGATCGTGTTGACGAAGCTTTTTGGTGCACAGGAACGGCTGGACGTACAGTGCTCCGGGTGCTCCCAAAAAATTGTTTAGCTCAATACAAATTTAATAACGTAAAAAACAATACCCTTCAATCAAAAGTTTTCGAGATACGGCGTTCTGAAAATTTCAACCCCTATTTTGAACCCCTTAGAGATTACTGACAGTAACGTCGAGCTTCGAGGACCAACTAGACCCCGAATGGAACCTATATAACCCGAATTTCATCAATTTTGATTCATGGTAACTAAGAAAAGTGGCCCGTACGGTGTACGGCGGACAGACAGAAATATTTGTATTGCAGTTTTGGATTCTACATACCTTGAAACGTAAACCATCAAAGAATTTGGGGGGGGGGGGGTTAAGTTTTTTTTTTCATGCTCGATTCCAATGGTTCATTATTGAAAATAATAAACCAAAAAATTGATGAAATTCGGGTTATAGGGTCCGTTCGGGGTCTAGTTGGTCCTCGAAGCTCGACGTTACCGTCAGTAATCTCTAAGGGGTTCAAAATAGGGGTTGACATTTTCAGAACGCCGTATCTCGAAAACTTTCGATAGAAGGGTATGGTTTTTTTTACGTTATTAAATTTGTCTCGAGCTAAACAATTTTTTGAGACCACCCGGAGCATTGTACGTCCAGCCGTTCGTGTGCACCAAAAAGCTTCGTCAACACGATCGTGAATCAAACGGTATAAATCCGGCCCAGATATCATTGCTAGTGAGCACCTGATTATAATCAAGGATGGATCAAAAATCGAGAAAACGAGGTCCTGGAGACTTCAACCCCTATTTTTCACCCCTTAGGTTTGACTGACATTAACGCCGACCTTCGAGGACCAACTAGACCCCGAACGGAACCTATTACCCGAATTTCATCAATTTTTATTCATGGTAACTAAGAAAAGTGGGCCGTACGGCAGGCAGACAGAAATATTTTTATTGCATTTTCGGATTCTACATATACCTTGAAACGTAAACCATCAAATTTTGTGGGGGGGGGGGGGGTTAGAATTTTTTTTTTCATGCTCGATTTCAATGGTTCATTACTAAAATAATAAACCAAAATACTAGTAAGAAAACGGACGTATGGTTAGCCTACATACCTATTAGGTCCTACCTAGCAGTACCTATTTTTTGATTACTTACTAATAATTTTTGATCTCATCGTCGCGCAGTGTGTGTTTTGACGTTAAACTTTTATTATATAGGTAACTATCTCCCAAAATAATCATGCCAAAGGTTGTGTGATTTAGAAATTAAATCGATTAAAAAAGGTTCATTTACTAAAACAATACAATGTGAAAACTCGAATTCGCCTTTCATTGTTCCACTTCCTGCCGAACCATATTATAGTTTTCCATATTCATTATGCATAAGTACCTACCGGTACCTTTTCTAAGTATCAATTTCGATTTATGAATTAGATGAGGCTAGATCGCAGAAGTAGGGTGAGACTAGGGGGCTTTTGAGGAAACGTCCCTATCCAGACGTACGCCCCTACCCACATAGACGGTGGGGCTTTTGCGAGATTAGTCCCTACCCACACGGTGGGAGTCCACCAGATGCTAGCCGCCTCCAGCAACCACTGGACGGCCACGTCACAAAGGCCCTACCCACCATGGAGGGTAGGGCATCACCTACGTCACAAATCCATCCCTCACACAGTGGCGGCGGTCATACGTCACCTTGTCCCCCACGGTGCTGTACTTACACCACAAACGTACTTACCCACGTGTAGCTGATACAATGTCACCCCCCCCCCCCCCCCCCCACCACCAGCTGCCGCCTCCAGCAGCTACTTCTTCGTGCTATTCGGTAAGTACCTATTATCGAAGTAGGTACATCAGCGGGATTCGTTGTACCCTGTCACGTAAGTATTATTGAAAACACGCGATTATGACCTGTGACGTCACGCGTACATCCGCGGATCTAACGAAGTCTGATGATGACGAGGGTGAAAAAAATTTCTCACCACCGGGAATCGAACCTCGGACCTCCACGACTTTGGTCCGGTGTTCTAACCGCTGGACTATCGAGAGACTGTAAAGGTCATGTGGCACATCATCAAGCACCGCCTCCATCCGGAGGCGGTCGCCTCTAGCTACCCCTACCCACCATGGATCACCTTTCGATGCATGATATCAAAACCACTTCCTAGACGTAGGTACCTATGCCTAGACGCGCCCACCCCTAGGTAAGTACCCATCACACCCAGGTAAGTAGACAAATATAATCGTTTGCGGATATAATATGCCTCATGACCAGCCGTCCGCGATTACCCCACCCCCCATCCGGCACCGTCGGCTACACCACGACTTGTGTCATTGCTCAATAAAAGGACACGTAGGTTCGCGAGTAATTTGATTGCATAATTGATCATGAGGTCGAGGTGTTTTAGATACACCTGTTTTTAATTTATCCAGCTCTTTCATCAAGAATTCCAAATTAACGGCATCAGTCGCTTCGGTAGGAGGAGCTAGATTAATGATTTTCTTGAATTTCGAGGCATAACTGTTCACTTTGTCGCGAAAAAATAACGTGTTCTTCCAAACATAGTTCTGGGGTGTAGAATCATTCGGATCGACTACAGTGTTAGATAGATTTGTAAGTCTACGCCCGTTGAAATTCAACGCCGTATCCGATAATCGACCTCGCCGCCGATAATCGACGCCGTATCCGATCGACCTCATAGAAGTACTGGTTTTGCTCCTAGTCGTGTTACGAAGATGGATGAAAGGGCGATCCTAGAACGCCTTTTCCACCAAAATCCATCGGTTCAACGACGTCGGATTAAATTTAAAATTGGGGACCACGTACGCATAAGTAAAGCGAGACGTGCGTTTGAAAAATCGTTTTTCCCACGTGGACCAATGAGATTTTCATCGTTGACCGCATTAGAAATGAACCGATTCCGTCGTATTATTTAACGGACATTTGTAAGAAACCAATCATGGGTCGTTTTTATACGGAAGAATTGAAAAAGACCAACTACCCCGATTCTTATTTAATAGAACGAATATTGCGACGTAAAAATGATCGCGTTTTGGTGCGATGTTTGGGCTTCTCTAAAGAACACGATTCATGGATACCTGTTAGTGACCTGAGTGGATAATTTCACCAACGAAGTTATAATCACAAACGCTAGAGCTAAAATTGCGAGCTGTGGCGCACTCTGCGCCTATATAAACGGGAAATTTACGGCGTTCAGTTTACATATTCCTACTGGACTTTGTAGGAGTAACGCTCGAAAAATGGAGAAAATTGTGTGTGATGTAACGCTAACCTGTGCATCGAAACGTTATTACATGAAAGAATTGACTCTGATAAGTTTAGGAAACTGAACCACATTCGGTTCATTACAGCTTCAAGGGGCCCAAGAAAATTCGTCAGGATCGTCAGTCTGCCTACTGCGAGAAATTTATTCACGGACTTCATTTTAGACACAGTGATTTGGAATACAGGGGTTTGAAAGACGTGCTGAAGCAGTTTACCTACAACGCCGAAAAATCTAATCCCCACTGCGTACTTTACGTCAGGGGATTAGAAAAATGAAGAATTCTACGGAAATCTGTCGGCTTCGATAATAATCTGAATACACTCAACGTGGAACGCGCACCGTCTTTCAGTCAACTATTCAGAATGTATTTGTGATGATCCAGCGGGAGCTAAAAGTAGGAATAAATACACGAGACTACTTGAGTCGGTTTGTGTGGTCCAATGACAATTTATTGGCGATTTACAGCTTCTTTTATACCCCTTGATACATGCCCAGAGAGGGGTAGGGGGTCCCCGCTCTGGGAAGCCGTTAGACGTGGCTTATGATGCAAGCGACGCTATTTACATAGTGTTAGGGAGCAGCCGATCACCACACTGCTCCCCCCAGAATTGAAAGTAAATACTGCAATTATGTAAATGACGATGAATCTTGTTGATGAGGCGTCGGTGTTGGTGAGCTGTGTAGTCGCCTTGTAGGTGGGTGGCTTGAGGAGTTCGTGGTGTCTCGCCGTCGTGTGTTAGTGGTGGCTGCGGTGTGGGATGCGTGAATGTGCTCGGATGCGGTCCAGCTGGAAGCGTCGAGGGCGATGTCTCGGAGAGCGCTGGAACGGGGCTGGAAGAGGTGATCTTCCGAGGCGTCTTGAATGGCGAGGCAGGAGGTGCCGGAGCAGGTGACGTCGGCCGCGCCTGGGTCCCAGTGAAGACGGTGTCGGGAGAGGCCTGTGTCCCAGGGTGTGATAGGCCGTGTAGGTGATGGAAGACCCGGTGCTGTAGAGCTGTAGGTAAGTACGGCCGGGGTGCTGAGTCGGGCCAGGATGTGCCAGTGTTACAGCTCTCTCGAGGACATGTTTCGTTGCTTCGAAGGCGGCTTCGGAGTCGTGAGAGCAGTGGATTAGGCGTTTATTATGTCGCTTACGGGCGGCCGTTCGATCAGGCAGATGTGTAACGCCGCAGGGTGATACGATGTGGCCGAGGAATTCGACGGAGGTGCGGGCTAGTTGTCACTTCGACTTGTTGACTTGGAGGCCGTATTTTGTTAGAGTATCGAGTAGTAATTTTACGTGTGTAAAATTTTCCTCGATATCTCTCGAAGCTACTGGAAGGTCTTTGTAGACGGTGGTCCTATTGAGAGGCTGCGTTGAAGGCCGCGGTTGTCGGTGGTGCTGGATCACCTGCAACTCCTCGTTGACGGTAGCCACACGAGGAGGAGGGAGAAGGGTATGAGGCGGTTCCGGTGTCTTCGTAGCTCTGGTCTTCATTTTCTTCTTTGTTGTTCCTGAAGGTGTAGATCCGAGGAATGAATGCTCCGTTGATGGTCGCTCTCGTTAAGTAAGCAGCGGGAAAAACGAGATTTTCTCTGGTTGGTCGTGGATCTGACGAGTGGTGGGGGGCGTAGGCGGTTCGCTGTCGATCGCAGGAGGCGAGAAGCAGGGGCGAGAGGTGTATTAACATCGCCGGTGTTGCGTTCGCAGAAGGCCGGGGCGAAGAGACGGTCGCAGGAGGCGAGAAGGCGGTGTTGCATACGCAGAAGGCCGGGGCGAAGGTGCGTGTTGAGCCGTCGCTGGAGGCGAGAAGGCGGGACGCTGTTCGCAGAAGGCCGGAAGCCGGCGAAGGTGCGTGTTGAGCCGTCGCTGGAAGCGAGAAGGCGGGACGCTGTTCGCAGAAGGTTCGTAGTAGGCGAGAAGCCAATGCGAAGGTGAAGGTGCGTGTTCTACGTCGGGGTGACCAGTGTGATGCTCCAGCGGGAGCTAAAAGTAGGAATAAATACACGAGACTACTTGAGTCGGTTTGTGTGGTCCAATGACAATTTATTGGCGATTTACAGCTTCTTTTATACCCCTTGATACATCCCCAGAGAGGGGTAGGGGGTCCCCGCTCTGGGAAGCCGTTAGACGTGGCTTATGATGCAAGCGACGCTATTTACATAGTGTTAGGGAGCAGCCGATCACCACAGTATTCAGACAGAATTAAGCGGTGTACGGCTCATAAAAACTTACCCGTGAGATTTTCCCGCGCGTGCTGGAGGACCAAAGCTCAGCTAATATAATATTTTTATATGAACTCAGCACTCGCCACTAATGTTAACCCCTTGCCAACATTGAAGTACATAGAAACAATTACGCCGGTTGAACCAGCGTCGGATGATATCGAAATGACTATAATTGGGCGAGTTTGCGACCCTATGCAATCAAATTACTCAATCGCAAGAGTTGTCCCAGACTGGGTCAAGTACGGTGTGGGCTGTTCCCATTCTGTAAAACAGGTTTTTTGGTTTATTATACTGTGAATAATACACCTATGTATTCGCTCAGCAAAAAATTTTTATAACACCCCCTCAAACTTTTTCCTTTTCCGTTTGAAGGTGCGTCGATTCCAAAAATGCAATGTCCGTCCGCCGTCCGCCGTCCACCGTCCGCCGTCCGCCGTCCACCGTCCGCCGTCCGCCGTCCGCCGTCCACCGTCCGCCGTCCGCCGTCCGCCGTCCACCGTCCGCCGTCCGCCGTCCGCCGTATCACGTGTACAGGCTTCATTTTCGGTCTAAAAAAATCGTTCTTTCGCACACATGCTCCATTTGGGCCCTAGTTGTGTCCCGAAACTTTTCAGCCCGATCGGAATATACCCAGGGGTGTTATGAGTGAAAATGTGTGTAAAAATAGGTACTTTTTGCGTTTTAGCAACATGTTGGTAACATGAGCTTTTAAGGTATCGTTTTTCATGTTTTTGGGGACGAGAAGACCGAATATGAAGTCGATTTTAACCAAAGAATAGAAAATTGAGGTTCTACCAGATGTTCAGCTCCCGAAATTGATTTTTTATGAGTCAAAAACCTGGGAAATCGTCTGAAATCACCATCAATTTGTAGAATAACACTGGAAAAAGTGTCAACAGGTGGATCAAGACGATTAAATGGTACTATCAATGATCAGAGATAATTTATTTAAAAAAAAAAGAGGAGCTCCTTATTCGTGTTTTGGGGGCCACAATTGGTGGAAACCACCAGAGATCGCTATTTCAATTATTTTATATGAAAGAAACAAAAAATGAACAGCCAACATTTCTGTAGGTATATCCAATAGAATAATAAACCCAGGTGACAAGGACTGCAGCGTTTTTTGTTGTCAGGCATTGTGTGACCGGATGGAGGCGGTTGTTGATGATGTGCCAGTCTCTCGATAGCGCAGTGGATAAGACTCCAGACTAATGAGGTAGAGATCCGGGGTTCGATTCCCGGTGGTGAGCCAATTTTTTCACCCTCGTCATCAGACTTCGTTAGATCCGCGGATGTACGCGTGACGTCACAGGTCATATTCGCGTGTTCGTATATTATTCTGTGAATATTATACCTATGTATTCGCTCAGCAAAAAATTGTTATAACACCTGTTGTATAAATATAGCGGTTCAGGCGGAGTTGGCCTATGCCTACCCAAGATGTAGCTAAGATGGAGAGGGGGGTTGGGGGGCGGGGCGCGCGCTGCAGCCAGAGGACCAAGCTAACGAGGGGGCGGGGTGGGGAGGGGAGGGGTGAGTGGAAAAATACGAAAAGGTGAATCATACAACGGCGACTTTGAGTCCGAGAAATAATAATTCGAACGTCAAGGACCACATCCTCCAGTAAGAAGTCGGGAGGTTTTCGAGGGAGTAAAAGCTAGACAGTTATGGATGAGGAAGAGGAGGGAGGGGTAAGAGAAAACTGGGCAATATTATCTTTGAAGCTAGTTTAGTATGAATCCAACCATTGACCGTACCACAGCGCGATGAGAATAACAACGATGCAAACGTTTCAAGACTTGATTTCGTCTCAAGAATACAAAGAACTTCTTAATCTACGGCGACACAACCCTTTACTCGCCAGCAAGGAACGCGTGGAAATGTTGTTGAATATTATTAAAAGGCATGATGCTATCCTAGATACGATAGACCAATTGGAAGGAGACTATGAAGTCGACGGGGGACATTTAGCAAATTGTTGGGAATTTAAAGCTGTTAATACGGGCGAATATGATGTCCCGTGTTGTTGCAGATGTACTTCATTTTGGTGGAGTGTCCGCTTGATTTTACCAGATTTAAAACGATTATCAGCTATTATTAACGGTCGTTCAACCCCACCATTAACAATAAGTGAAGAAGAAGAAGAATGAATGTGATATATAATGTGTTTTACTCGTTGTAACCCCCCATTCTGGAGACAATAGCAGACTGCAGAGGATTTGGGATGTGTTGAAAAAAGAGGCGAAGTTTATAATACATTATTTAATGAATCGAGAAAAGACGCAATACAATTTGTATCATTCGTCAGAGATAACGATAATTTTACAAACGGATAAAAGGAAGAAATTGTTGATCGACGAAAACAAATCCGTGGTGGCTGCATTCTTCTGTCACATTTGTTGGATCTTGACGTGTTCTTCTTCAATGGTCAACAGCCGCCGACGTCCGAGGAATCCAGCCTTTTTCATCAAACCCGAGATATTTAACGTATATTTTATCTTTTTGTTTACGTAAAATTTTTTCAATTAAATATATTTCGTCATGACGGACTGGCTGTAGTTCTTCTTTATAAAATCTCCCTTTGATGACTCGAAGATTTTTATCTCTCAACGTATAAGTGTACGGGTCCGTGCGATGAATAGCTTGTATATGGAAAATTTCGGGGGACCAGTTGATCATGTATCCTTTTGAAAATGCTGTTTTCTCTTTCGATATTCTCACAGGATCGTCAAGTTTGAAATGCGGTTTAGACGTCTGTGGTGGTGGTGGTCTCGTAAAAAATGTTTCCAAAATGTATTTTTCGTTGCTCGAGTCGACTTCCGACGGCTTACGTTTTATTTTAGAATGAATAGTGTTATTGTAATCGTTCAATAGTCGAGGAAGTATGTCTACGAATCTGTATTTTCCTCTGCCGTGAAACTCGGCCCACATTTTCGTTTTTAAAGTTCGGTTAAACCGTTCGATGATGGAGCATTTTATTTTGGAAAATGAACCGTAATGGTTTATTTTCCATTTTTTCATTAAATCACGAAAACGCGAATTGAAAAACTTGCGCCCGTTATCAGATTGGATGTTGACAGGAGCCACTTTAGCTGATAAAAGTACTTTTTCCATGGCTTTGGTGACATCCTCCGCATTTTTCCTTTTCACGGGCACCGCCCAAGCAAACTTGGAAAACGTATTGATCACCGTTAAAATGTATCGGTGACCATTATTAAACTTCGCGTAAGGGATCATCTCAACCAAATCGATTTGCCATAGATCATTAATGCCTCTGGGTAAAATCGATCTTCTGGGATAGTTGATACGGGCCGGTTTAAGCAATTCCTTAATCACTTCTTTCTTTACCGATGTTGACACCATTGCTGTTGGTAACGGTCGGCGCCGACGTTTTGTTCAAACTGTCACTCAACTCGGCTATCAAGGTCTTTTTCAAGTTAATCAGCTCTCCTCTCAGATATTTCAAGGTCATGGTATCTTGTTCCGACACAGGGTTGGCAATCTTGCGGTTTTTAGCATCGTAGGTACCGAGCAATGTTCGATAAAATAACGTTTTAATCCAAACATGTACCATTGTTGAGGTTCCATCAAGTTTATTATTTTCATGTAAGACTAACGTTGTCTACTGTTGGAAAATATCCATCGATCGTAAATATTCTACAGGGGTTAAAGAATAAACGGAACATGAGAAACATGTTAATAAATACGTTCCTTGAAGAAGAAAGACCCATTAATAAGGCATTATTACCCGCGTTTGTAAGCTGGTATACCACTAACCATGAATAATGAAAACTATCTCCTAATAAAGGTTCGTGATAAAGTTTCCTACGGCATTTATCGATTAAGGGAAAAAAATACCGATGGAAGATAACAAATCATTTCAAACTATTGTATGAGGTATATCAATAACGAAAAATATAATAATGAAAAATATAAAGTTTCCTTATAATAAAGTTTCCTATTTCCATGAAAATGTCAGTAATGGATGGGGTGAAGCAAAAGAGCTATGAAAACAGTTCAATTTTCACTATTTATTCACATATTGGATGGCAAACATCTGTGGTGTAATGCTGAATATTCTGTATGTAGCTCATTACAATAAACGCGCTGAAATATATTCCCGCATCTTTTGTGATTGAAGAATCCTCTAAGTACTGGAGTTTCTCCCGACCATGATGATGATGATGTTTCAAATGTTTTGAAGCGAGGAAACGTCTAGTTGGTCAGGTTCCGTATAAAACCCCGCTATCTGAATCATATCTAGTGGGGGTTGACTCGCAGTGCTGGCTCCCAAATCATGATGGACTCCACTCACAGCAGTCAAGTCTCTCATTTTATCCATAACACAGTTTATAGTTGGAATCAGAGTGATCAAACTGGACGTGGCCTTTGCACTTAATGTGATAGTAGAAGGCTCAGTATGTAGGAGACGATCCAGCCAGTTCGGATGGTAACTTAGTATCAAATGCTGTTGCGGAGTACTACTCGCAGACATGTGTGTTCCATGAAAAAACGTAGCATCAATTTTACGATCTGCCTGCTGCAGCTTCTCACTGAACAGTTCCCAGTCATCAATAGAAATGTAGAACGCCGCCCCACGAGGTCTTCTTATCACAATCACAATTGTAGTCAAGTCAGACAGACCAACGACCAACTGTAGATTTTTCGCGCTATCAATGTTGAATGTACTGGAGAGCATTAACGAGGCCATGATGATGGCGATGGCGATTGTATACTAGTGGCTTCCTCTCGCTGACCCGTATTTTTATAATCAACCATCCCCTCCCCATTGCTGTCAATAGCAAATTATTTTCTTATTTCTTAGCTTCATAGTGTTTATTTGCGTAAGATATCGTAACATAATCTTGAGGTGAATTGGCCTCCCCGGTGCCAAGTAGACGATATGTTCCAAAATGTAGAGTTCGAGTTTTATCATTTCTTACGAAGGGGAGTGAGCCTAGTGTAACAACATCTGACGTATTTATTGGAGGTTTCACATTAATCAATCGTTTTTCATTAAAATCAACTACATTAGGCTTGGCTGATATAATATGATTTTTTCTTTATTAGTTCCTCTAATGCTGAATCCAGTTCCTTTACAATTATTTCGCTCACCAACTCGTTCAAAATATTTGACTCCGTAGAGCGAGGAGACAATTTCATAGGTTGAGATCCAAATCTGCTGATCGCTGACATGATAATGGTTATCAAGTGATTATGTTCAACTCTTTTAATTCTTCAATTAAGGAAAATATTTCAGGGTCGTGAGAAGTATTTCCTGCTTGTTTTGAAGCAAGCAACAGACGTAGGCGATCGACTAATTCGTTAGGATCATCAAAGTAGACGTATCGTGGTCGTTCATTCACTACTCGAATAAATCCTTTTCCAGTCTTTTTAATTGCGAGTAAGTCCTTTAGTAGATACTTATACTTGTACCCGCTCACATTGTACGGTCTCAATCTTGAATAACCCTGTCGAGCAACATCACTGTGCACGATCAAATCTCTGTAGTTTGCACGATCAATGGCGGTGTATGTATCTGGATCTGGCGCCTTTAGGAAAAGTAAATTGAGTAATCCTTCAGTTATTGGGTGTTTCACTTTATCGTCCAAGTAGATATAGTCACGATCAAGATGTAGCTCCCGGTTCCCTAAACTGAGAGTACCGTTTGCATTAACTTTGGGTCCATATATAGTATCCAAATCCAAGCCCTTCTTGTCTCCCGTTATTAGAGCGAGTAAGAAAGGTCTGGCAAATGAGTGAAATTGACGAAATTGTGTCTCAATTTCCCTCTCCCCTTCCGGGGTTTTACTAGCTTCCTTCAACGCATTTCTAATTAGTGTATCCCTTCTTGGTGTACTTGTAGGTGGGGGCGGTGTTGATGATACATTTTGTTGAATGGAGGGATTAGAAAAGATAATTTGAGATCCATCTTCTTCCGTTTTGATATAATCCCCCTCCGTTTCAGGCAAACTATCTTCTTCTTCTTCTTCTTCTGTGTCCATTTTTTCATTTTCTATAGCATTCTCAATCGGTGGCTGAGGAGATATCTTTTTACGTTTAATGCGCTTACGTTTCACCAAAAAACGTGGGCGGATATTGGTGCTGGCGATGGTTGGTGCAGGTGGATTAATCGTAGTAGGAGGGTGAACAACCTCTTTAAACAGATCTTTCAAAGGATCTAAAGCCATGTTCGTTTCAATTTTCCCCTGTTTCAGCAGTTTATATTTTTCCTTTACCGCTTTTTGCGCTTTTACTAGACGGGCTGTGACATGTTTCACCTCCTCCAATTTCATTTTGACTGATCTACTAAGTTGCTCCGGGGTAATATATATACATCAAATCCCATTCGATAGCGACCATCATTCATGGCTCTGTCCAGGTCTACTAATAAAAAGCTATTTTTCGCCCAACACCGCGAACACATAGTTTTAAATTGTTCAAAATCTAAATCCCCCTGTATATGATCGTCATAAATATGACGTAAATTCAGTATATCCATTTTGAAAAGCGCAATCATAGTAAGGTTGATCCTAATCAAATTTTTAGGCACTAAAACGTAACTATGTGTACAGAAAAATATGTCGAGTGCAAAATGACGAGACATGGCGAAATATTCTCTCAAAATCTTATAGTCTTCCGTTATAATATCGTCAAATATTACGATAGAATGAGGTTTTATTGCATCTGGTCTCAATAGTTCTACTTGACCATCCTCTGTTGAAGAACCATAAGCGTAATATCCAATGGCAGGTGCAAGGGGCTCCAAAACTCTTCTTAAAAATTGATACTTTTCCTGATTCAACGTTCGTGAAAACAAGTAGACGTTTTCAAACCTCAATCCATTTGGATGTAATAACAAAGAAAGAATGGTGCACGATTTTCCAGAGCCGGATGGCCCGCAAATAAGTCCTCTTATCGGATTTTTCCCAAACAATGAACCATGGGGTAAATAAGATTCATCGATATAACCCATTTCTTGTTTTTCCTTTTCGGCCTCATCGCTAATCTTCAGCCTTACATGTTGCTTCAAGAACCGCATTTTCTCAACTAACTTCATTATTTTACAACACACGCATAAATAGGGAAGGTAAAAGAAATAATGAACCAGTTCAATTATTAATTTCGTAAATATATGTATTACATTTTCAATATAAATACATTAGTTACGTTAATAAAAATTACATTCCACGTCGAACAATACCGGATAATGGCAAATAATTAATGATTGTATCTTGGAGCATCAAACAGTAGGCAGTGGTATTGGGCGGTATTTCTTCCTTAACCTCAAAATCTATGCGAATGTCCACTACATTGTTCCCAGTACTTGATTCAACCTGATGACTGCAATCGATCACAACGATTGGGGCAAGGTTTATGAATTCATCGTAAGTTAACATTGGCTCAGACCAATCCTTGGAGTAGTATGATCGTTGAAAATCTGCGTACATTTGATACAGTATTGGCACACGTTTAGAGGAGAAATCAAGATTCATCATGCTGTAAGGAAATATCTGGGAGCCGATATGAAGTCGAAAGTTCGTCAATTGACAATGATTGAAAAGTGTTACATTTTTTTCAACATTTTTCAGTAAATTAGTTTTTAATCCAAAGATGATGTATCTAGGCTTTTCAACATCGGTACTACTTTTCAATGTCCATGAAATCGCCTTGTTCGTTGGTAAGGTTGGGTAGACGGTCAAGTTCCAACTTCGGAATCCCATAATAATAGGCTCATCTTTTTCAAGTATCGATAGTAATTCTAGTTTTTCACTATCGGAAGGCGTCACGTACGGGATATACCATACTATCTTTTTGATGGAAAGTTCAGGTGAGCCGGTTGAGGGAGTGCCAGCTGCCGCTGGCAAGCGTGGAATAATCATGTTAGCATCCGATGCCGATCTGTTGAGTACGAGTTCCATCCGAACATTTACCAAGACTTGTTGATAATCTTCAGCATAACCCATCAATGTGTTTAGTGGTACGCATGCTGAAAATGTTCCACTGTCAGAATCCACACACGGGTTCATTGCTGAAGTGGTAGATGGCATCATCCATCCAGCCTGATGAAGTCCGTTCACAGTCGATTTACTGAAGCTTGCGTACGCCTTCATGTTGGATGTTATGCCGGGGTAGTTAGTTTTATCCACGAGTTCACCATTCACAAACAGCTTAATCTCATCAAAAGCGTGAGCGATCGCGTTCGGAGCCAAAGTGTACCGATCATATTTTGATAATGAGCCTTCTACATACAAATAACTTTTGGATGGTAGTGTATATTCACCAGGTTGTGAAAACGGAATTATAATCTCATCCGATGGATTGTACCTAGCTGAGGCATATGGCTCATGTGGGCGATATTCCAACTTGGTCAATCTCTCATCAAAATCGAGTTTTCTGTCTACGTCCAACATGTTGATGCTGCGCCGGATTGACGTTATATCCCAAACTTTTCAGAAAGTAATAGTTGGCCGATGTTAGTCGATGTCCTCTCCGATTGCAGGTATCAGCTGAACTGATACTATTTTCAGCAGTCAGGTCCTTTTTATGTAGGCGTTGATGATGACGGCGGTGAAAGATCAACATGCTGTAAAGTAATAAATGGTAGAACGTTCCAACCTCTGCTTTTATACTGTCCGTCTTCTGAAATGAAGTCGGATCGATATTATCTCATCTCCAAAGTTGATCAGGTTTCCATCTTGATCGATTATTTTTACGGTAATTTCCTCAAGTTTATCACCAAGCACAGAATGATATGTTACAGATTGCGGGTTTTCTACCATTTTATAACCAGGTGCCACATTTGGAGTGAACTGATAGATGACATGTGTTGGTGTTCCATTACGAATATCACCTTGACAACAAGACGCAGATATACCAATATTTAGTACGTTGAACACATGTACAATACCCTCTGACCAATTCCATTTGTCGCTTGGTAAGTCGTCGTCTGACTTGAATCCCAGTAGTTCTGAAAATGAATCTTCATGATTGAAATCGATGCGTTTGGTGCATTTTATACCGCAACGTTGTGTGTTCAAGTTAACGAGCATTCCAAAATCGATATCTAGTTTTTTCAGTTCACTTTTCAACAGATGACGTAGGTCTGACAACTCGTATGTCCCAGTCGGAACTTTGAATATAACACCAGGATATAGGGCATATTGTTTCCCCGATGGCAATTCCATTCCGTCAACATGTCTCTTCAAGCTTGCAGACCATGTTCTTTTCAGCGCCAGATCTGCTGCATAAGAAGCAGTGGATGAAGCATGTAAGACTCTACCCTTGTTGAACCCTAAAGGTATCAATACAGAGTCATCACTAGTGTTGAAAAGTGTTCGGGCAGTTTTAATTATTGCATGATGGTCCGTTATCGTGACTTGCATATCCGGGAGCGCGTTTTGAAATAGGGCTGGTATATCGGAGGCGTCGAAAAATTTCCCACTGTTGTCATGTATTGGTATGCCATCATCGATCAGATATAACGAAGAATTCACACCCTCAATCAAGTTTGGTATGGAGAAATATGAGTCAAATGATATCAAGCCAGCCTCCCAGTCGGATGAGTCGAGTTGAATTGGTGGAAAAAAGTCCGCATGCAACTCACTTTTTCCTCGTTCAGTGAGTGTTATTGTGAAGGAAGCCATTGATGAAGTGATGTTAACCTCACTTGTGCAATATCTTCTTATAATACTCCGAGATCGTCAAAAGAAATAAGAAACTCAAATGACCGCAAATTACGGTTTGTTTTCTAGCGTTGATTGACTGGAATTGATCGGTGTTATATAGTATAGTTCTGTGACCTCCAAAATACACTTTCCATTCGATCGGAGGTTCTAAATTACCATAACTATCGAAATAGTAAACCCTGTTTCCATCGAGCCAATACGCTGTCCAATGAGTTCCTCCCGAACCATCATCACTCCTAGCCATATTAATGATGGCACATTCAATCTGTTGAGGACCGGTGTGTGGAATATCATTTCTCATTCGCGCTCCAATAAAACCAATAATGTCTGCACTTTTGCACATGCGCTCCAAATCTATGTTTGTGAGTGGTCGATTTGGAAGCGCAATCGTTAGTTTTTTGAACTCATTCTAACCTTTAAACCTTTTCCCGTTTGCCTGTAGGGTCTAATATATAGAGCTTCTCCTTTCACGTTCCCACTGCCGTTACCAAATTTATATGGTCTGATGTACAGGCCTTGTCCAGATTTGCGAGCTTCTTCTTCTTCCATTCTCTTGTTATGTCTTATTGTTTCATTTAAATCCTCATGAGATCGTTTAGCGTCAATTACTGTTTTGGCTACTGCGGCTCCTCCCCCCACCAGGCTTCCCACAGCAGTGAGGAAAGGGAGGGCGGCTAACAAAGCTGGTAGGAAACCCCCTTTAACTTTTGGTTTACGTTGTTTGTTAGATACATTTTTCCATCTATCAACATCTACCTTATTCTTCTTCTTATTCGCTGATTTGAGGGCTGATCCCTTGGATGGTTTTTTGCGAGTTTTTAGCTTCATTGCATTCATAACTAACCAAGAAGCGACGCGTTCAGAGAGTGGTAATTGCTTGTTTCTCGCCAAATCCCAAGCACCCCACTCAAGTTGCTTATCGGCGGTGTACCGTTGACTGTCGTCCTGCGTAGTGTGATATGTGCGATCGTGATTATAGCAGAGGTTATCTAACGCGGAAATTCCACGCTGACCAAGATTATGACGCTCCTCAAAGCGAGTTCCTGGACCACAATACTGATATCCACCTGGAAGGTGTAATTCTACAGGTAGCGCGTCTATCAAACGATTTACGATGCCACGTCCTCTTTGTTTCGCCTTTACTTTCATAATGATCAGTGAATGGGATCTCGATTTCTTTATATACTGCTTTGAACAACATGAGTTGCGACTCCCGTCGAATGCCTTCAAACAACTCTATTTAACATTTTTTTAATTAATAAACAGCGTACTCGATCCTTTATTACGAAACCATTTTTCGCCTAATTAATTTTAATCAAAGCCTCGTATGCCTCAATATAGCTTTTTTTAAATGTCTCAATATAGAAAGAAAACATGGAAATTGTGGTTTTTCTCATTTTAAAAAAACTCAAATTTCAGTCCTTTTGTCCGAACGACGCATTTATATCAATTTTAGGTGTATTTCTGTTGCATAGTTGCCAAAACCATATTTAAAAAAAATGAAGTGGAATATGAACGGAACTTGTGGAAGTAGGTACCCACTATTTCACTAATTTTCAGTAAATTTGAACTTTAGAGGAAAAACTGCAGGTTCAATGAAATTTTAATTGATGAACTGTTATCATTTTTTCTACAGCAAATATACCTACTATAAGAAACGTGCATTAAATTATTAAAATTCCAATTTTTGAAAAATGAACTTTTTTTCCAATTTCAGTCCTTTTGTCCGAACGACGCATTTATATCAATTTTAGGTGTATTTCTGTTGCATAGTTGCCAAAACCATATTCAAAAAAAATGAAGTGGAATATGAACGGAACTTGTGGAAGTACCCACTATTTCACTAATTTTCAGTAAATTTGAACTTTAGAGGAAAAACTGCAGGTTCAATGAAATTTTAATTGATGAACTGTTATCATTGTTTCTACAGCAAATATACCTACTATAAGAAACGCGCATTAAATTATTAAAATTCCAATTTTTGAAAAATGAACTTTTTTTTCATGGTAACTAAGAAAAGTGGCCCGTACGGCGTACGGCGGACAGACAGAAATATTTTTATTACAGTTTTGGATTCTACATACCTTGAAACGTAAACCATCAAATTTTGAGGGTGGGTAAGAATTTTTTTTTTCTTGTTCGATTCCAATGGCTCATTATTGAAAATAATAAAGCAAAATAATAAACCATTCTTTTTGAACAAACGTTCCCCTGTTTGCCTACCTACTTGGCCTATTAATTTTTTTCGTTGAAATTATTTCGAATATGTCAGTGGAAATATTTTTCTCTTTCAACGCTCGCGTCGTCCCGTCTAATAATTATCGAGTAAGGTTGCCCGTTTACCGCGAACTACGGCAACATTTCCGGCGATCCCACTATCGCATTTTCTCTCTTCTCGAAACTGTGGGAACCGCGACGCTAAAAATTAAAATATTATTTCTCGGTCTCGTCGTTACACGTATGATTCACCCTCCCCTCCCCTCCCCGCCCCCTCGTTAGCTTGGTCCTCTGGCTGCAGCGCGCGCCCCGCCCCCCAACCCCCCTCTCCATCTTAGCTACATCTTGGGTAGGCATAGGCCAACTCCGCCTGAACCGCTATATTTATACAACAAACACCCCCTCAAAATTTTTTCTTTTCCGTTTCAAGGTGCGTAGATTCCAAAAATGCAATGCCCGTCCGCCGTACGCCGTCCGCCGTATCATGTGTACAGGCTTCATTTTCGGTCTAAAAAATTCGTTCTTTCGCACACATGCTCCATTTGGGCCCTAGTTGTGTCCCGAAAATTTTCAGCCCGATCGGAATATACCCAGGGGTGTTATGAGTGAAAATGTGTGTAAAAATAGGTACTTTTTGCGTTTTAGCAACATGTTGGTAACTTGAGTTTTTAAGGTATCGTTTTTCATGTTTTTGGGGACGAGAAGACCGAATATGAAGTCGATTTTGACCAAAGAATAGAAAATTGAGGTTCTACCAGAAGTTCAGCTCCCGAAATTGATTTTTTATGAGTCAAAAACCTGGGAAATCGTCTGAAATCACCATCAGTTTGTAGAATAACACAGGAAAAAGTGTCAACAGGTGGATCAAGACGATTAAATGGTAGGTACTATCAATGATCAGAGATAATTTATTTAAAAAAAAAGAAAAAAAGCGTACCTTATTCGTGTTTTGGGGGCCAAAATTGGTGGAAACCACCAGAGATAGCTATTTCAATTATTTTATATGAAAGAAACAATAAATAAACAGCCAACATCTCTGTAGGTATGTCCAAAAGAATAATAAACCCATGTGACAAGGACTTTGCAGCGTTTTTTCAATAATACTTACGTGACAGGGTACAACGAATCCCGCTGATGTACTTCGATAATACTTACCAGCCAGGTACTTACCTAGCACGACGAGGTGGTAGCTGGTGGGGGTGGGGTGGTGGGGGGGGGGGTGACATTGTATCAGCTACACGTGGGTAAGTACGTTTGTGGTGTAAGTACAGCACCGTGGGGGACAAGGTGACGTATGACCGCCGCCACTGTGTGAGGGATGGGTTTGTGACGTAGGTGATGCCCTACCCTCCATGGTGGGTAGGGCCTTTGTGACGTGGCCGTCCAGTGGTTGCTGGAGGCGGCTGCTGGAGGCGGCTAGCATCTGGTGGACTCCCACCGTGTGGGTAGGGACTAATCTCGCAAAAGCCCCACCGTCTATGTGGGTAGGGGGGTACGTCTGGATAGGGACGTTTTCTCAAAAGCCCCCTAGTCTCACCCTACTCGCAGATGAATGGTGCAACAAATTATAGGTTCCTATTTGTATTCGAGCTGTGTTTGTATTTGATAATTTGTCGTTGTGAGATACTCTGGCTCCAAGAAAAGGAGACGATTTTGAATATTTTGTCAGTAGGCGGGAACTTCTTGAGATCGGCGGTGTAGGTAGGCACTTGGTTTCCAGTTCCTACCAACCAAAATCTTTAGGTTTATTTTAATTCATAAGTTGCCCGACAATTTCATGATCTCACCAATGACCAAGTTCTCATCTACCCTTCACATTCAAATGTACGAGGTACGGGCTTTCCAGGGAATCTTTGCAAATTAGCAAACTAATCTTATGGTCAGATTTGATGGATTGTAGGTGCGTCCAACTGATGATCAACAATTTGAGGGTCTGGGTGTACGAGCAAGCTGGAGTATGCAATCTATGTAGTATTTACGTTGGAACGAAAGTTCGTCATCTTCAGTTCGACTTGGGCAGGCAGGCACCTATGCCCCTGGAACCCTCAGAAAATTGGTTTGTGCACACAAGACCGACATTTATCGTCTTTAACCATCGAGATCGTTGCGAATCCTAATGGGGAGCAGGAGTTCAATTGAGTAGAGAGTGATGGTGAGAACACAGCGGGGCTGTAGGGCAGTTAGGTATTCAATCTAGACCGTTCTACGGGAACTGATTCGATAAAACAGCTTTGAGCCTCTCCCTGCAAGAACACAATCAACGTATTATGTGGACATTATGAGCAGTTAATCGATATTCACCAGACTGACTCTTCTGTTGCAGATGTGGCTGTCGCTGATTGCTTGTTGCGCAGTTCTTGGTTACTCAACGACCTCAACACTTAATTGTGAGTAAATACTGTACTACAGCGTTTTGATTAGTGTATTCCACACAGACCATATTATTAAGGTTGAAATATCTATTCAGCAGAACAATCGATGAAATCACAGTCTTCTTTCAATATTTCTGTGTATTTATACGCGTATTTTATTTAATTTACTATTTCCAACATTTAGTTTGTATCATATCATGGCTAACTATTTATTACCAATTACCAGTCGTTTAAGTTTAAATGTATAATTCCACCGTGGAATGGTATATCTAGAGTGGAGTGTAGTTTCTGTGGAGGAAAATCAGTGGATTGGAATCTCTGAACATGTTTCATGCTGAATGAAAAAGAAGTGTTTACAAACCGTTCTACCAACCCTGGGCTAGTTCCCCACTCCTGGGCCTGCATCCATCATCCATGACACCCCTCTACCATCTTTCATAACCTTCTTAGAGCCCAAGTCACCGTAACAACCCTGGGCTAGTCCGCAACTACCCATTTCACAATACCTACCACACCACTGTGCCTGCACCCAACTTCACATAACACCCATTCGTGGATTCGTACCGTTTGTGGATATTTGACTATTTCCCTCACCACTCCACCGTCTTTGGGCTTGTTCCCAACTCCCCTCCACTCATCAATCCTCAAAGCCTCCTCCCTACCTCACAACTCACTACGACCTATCTAATCCTGGCTAGCCTCCAACTTCCCATAATACTTTGCCTTCCCTGTCCCCATCTGTAATATTTGGATAGGACTTACCTAATTTTCAAAACATGTACATCAAGAGTTGAGAACTTTTGGGTTCAGGGCAGCACGTAGAACCCGTTTTTCATGGATTTTGACTATTTTTTTCTATCTCACCAGCGCCCACCCTCATAACCCACCCCCACCCCTCCTCGCGCCGTTTGCTTACCATATTCACTGTGTCACTGTTCCCAAACTACAAACTATCCATCCCTAACAGTATAAAGCTTTTTGTGAATGTTCTTCACCATGCCAACCAACTTTATCTTCTCAACATGCGCAAACATCACTGGACTACCTACTGTAATGCATAAGTGCAGACATCACAGACCGCACACTCATCGACAGAGTACCTTTCTATAATTTACCCTATCCCTATTTTCTACCTACCAATTTCCCCTCCTATTATTCAACTCAATTCATTCCCCTTATATCAACTATAATACCTTATAATCATCAGCTTCTTTTCACTTCTTACCTATGTATGTAATAATTCCTTAATAACTTCTTTTGTTACTGAAGTATGATTAAAAAATAGAAGAAAAACAAAAAGCAAAGTGATCTATTTCAATGAATACGGTTTATTCAACACATAATAATCAACATGCAGAACGATACAATAAATAACTATTTTAAAATAAGTCTTAATTACCTCACTTGCTAGTTATTACATAATGTCAAAGTTCCATAAGTAGTACATAGTGTGGTGTGGGGCCAAAGTTGTGATGTGCACAATGGTACTCTCGTCTAAATGGTCTTTTGGGGCACCCCACATTTTCAACATTCACAACTGTCGGTTGTATACTGGAGATCTGTCCGAGCAGAAACTCAATCTTCCGGTATGCAATTCATGATCCTCTGCAGTTCTTTGTATTCCACATCCCCTTCTTCCCATGGAATTCCATGAAGGCGGCGGGTTACCCAATCATTGACGTGTATTGCTTTCTTGACATGGATGTAGAGTCCTTCCGGTGGTATGAAGACTCAGTGCTATGATGAGTGGTGAGTCATACTTAGATAACTCCTTCACGACATATTGCATCTGGTTGTTGACGAAGCATTGAAGATCCAGGTCAACCTCTCTCTGTTGTTTGTGACATGTTGACCAGCCCTCTGTCCACCGTATATGAGAGACCGCATTCCGGCGATTGGTGAGGTGCATTTTCTTATTGGAACTCAAGATCGTGTCTTCTGCTGTGGAGTCGTTTTCAGATCAGGTTGAGTGAATGGAAAGTATGAATGTTGTAGCTTTCAGTCGCTTTGTCTGGTAAGCTGTCAGTCAACCTGCTTGGTAGAAAGACCTTGATGGGTTCGGTTTGTACCTATCCAATATGTACCAAGGTAGCAACAGTGTTCGATCCACCTGAATCATTTGAACTCAAGAACTTAGTATGCTGTACCGATCTTCAATTAGCTGAGATCGCTGATACCAGGGGACTGCATATAGGCTATGTTCAGTTGGGCAGAGAGTAAGTTCATGACTTCTAGTTAGTTATATTATAACTGAGTTATATTATAACTAATACTGAGTCCTGTACAATATCTCATGTTGTACATCGCGGGTCAAAAGTGACTTCCCTCTGACTTTATCAAGTTGAATAGATAAAATGATGAATGCATAATGATTTGCATAATAATTTTACGCACAATTACGTATTTATTCGAAATGATTGGCTGGATTCGAAGTGTAATGGCTTTACTCTTCTTACTTCTCATTTTTCATGTTTTTTAGAAGCACCTACCTGCCTGCACAAGTGCCCCAATTTAATTAAATTAATATATGCCTTTTCTTCACCTATTTGTATGAAAAAACTGTTTTTTTTTTTTTTTCATTTTTAACAGTTTTACCCAAACTCGTTCTATTTCGTCATTAATGCGTACCCAAACGACTTGTCAAATGCCCAGATTGCCTTTCAGGCGAATTTACCCAAACGAAACGTCCCGAAACGAGTGTTTCCCTACCTTATGTACCTGCCATACAACCCACTTAGCTGAGGTCTGTAATTGTTGAGGGGGGGGGGGGGATACAGCTTAGTTTCCCCTCTCCATTCTCAAGAAAGGTAGGGAGGCAGTGTGACAGCTGCCCCCGGATACACTGGTTTGATTATAACGCAATGCCGCCAGGAGTTGACGATTCATTTCACGAATCGACCGTCCCGAAACTTTGCAGCCCGATCGGAATATACCCAGGGGTGTTATGAGTGAAGATGGCTATTAAAATAGGTATTTTTTGTGTTTTAGTCACATGAGCTTTTGAGGTTTCGTTTTCCATGTCTTTTTAGGACGAGAAGACCGAATATGAATTCCGTTTTGACCAATGAGTGGAAATTTAAGGTTCCAACGAAGTTTCGGCCTTGAATTTACGTTAAATTTGAGTCTAAAATCGTCGTTCTTCCGCACACAGTTTGGGCCCCCATTTTGGGAATGCGTCCGGATCCTAGTTGTGCTCCAAAGTTCGGCAGCCGGATCGGAATACACCCAGGGGCGTTATGGGGGGAAAAATGGGTGTAAAAATAGGGGTTTTCGAGGTTTTAGGGAACACGAGCTTTTGATGTATCGTTTTCCATGTTTTTTAGGGCGATAAGACCGAATATGAAGTTGATTTTGACCAAAGAGTGAAGAACTGAGATTGTAACGAAGGCTCAGCTCCCGAATTCATTTTTTATGAGTCAAAAACCTGGGAAATTGTCTGAAATCGCCATGAATTTGTATAATAACTAGGGCTAGGATTTTGCATATTTTTTTCAGAAGCCCCAAACATTCATAGAAGTTCGTTTTGATCGTTTTCAGACCATTTGCAACCAAAAAAATCAAAATTTATTTTGCATGTTTAGCATGGTTTTTTTTCCAAATTTTTGCATGTTTTGTGCATGTTTCGTGTATTCTTAGCAGTTTTATAGAAAAAATTGACCAAAAATGGTTTTTTATAGCTAATTTTTAGGTACAAACCAAACTTTTTTTTAAAAATAACTAACTAAAACGAGTGGTAGTTTGTTTTCTATAGCATTTTTCAAACTAAAATGGGGTGATTGGCCTCACTCAAGATTCAAAGGCAAAAGAATGCAGGAAACCAGGCTGTCTGGAAAGGCCCGATTTTTTTGCGAGGATTAAAATGGATGGGTTCGTAAGACGCCTTCTGCTTGGCTCATTTTAGAAGGTTCAGTAGCCTTTACGGGTATTATTTCGCAGGTTCAAATCCCTCCCCTCCACAAAGTCATTCTACTCATGCATTCTCATTTTGAATCTGTCAGTTCATATCGTTTTCTGCAGTCGAGCATTAAGTTTCAAACACAGTTTTTAGAAATGTCTCGAAAATTGTTCAAGAAGTGGATGGGAAAACTCCAGTTGAGCGCAAACGACCAAAACCAGGTATTAATCCCTACCAGTTGAGCGCAGAATAGCCTCAAACTGCACGCCAGTTGAGCGCGACACCTCTTTTTATGGACAACGAAGAGATGGGAACTGTCGAGAACAGAACTGTTCCGTGGGAACTTGTCGGGCGCGGCTGTATACAAATACCAGTCGAACTTTTATTACAGATGTGACACGATCGAGCCACGAACGTTAATTTGACGAAGGTAAGACGTTTAATCTATTAAACCATACTTAATTTATTCTATGAACCAGCATTTTTGTTGTTTGCTCCAATATTGTTTCCCATATTATATGCTGTCGCAAATCCTGTCCACGTTTTCAATGTCCTTCGCGCTCAACTGGCGGTTTCCGTACTATTATTTCGTACCCATGTTGCGCTCAACTGGCGGCCAAAAATGCACGCTTTCGCGCTCAACCGGTGGCATTATAAGGTATTTGCGCTCAACTGGTGGTAGCCCAAGTGGATAGGGAGTGCCTTCACTATAGACATGGGGAATATCTTCTGTCTACTCTGTGGAAAAAGGGTAAGTGTATATAAATTGTTTTAGTTCATATATGAACGACGTATTTCCGCTTTTGTTGTCTTTGCGACACACGTATTTTCGCGATTATATTAATCCAAAACTAAAAATCCGTTTTGGTTGCTTTCAGGTGGTAGCCCAGAAAAAATTCCAGTTCGACCAACACAAAAATTGTTCCCCCATTGTTGTCCCAGATATTGAATGGAGATGTCGTCGGAGAATGCGAATTGATGAAGAATGTTTCGGCTGAAGACATTGCGAATTACCGATTTCTACCCATTGTCTCCTGTGATGTGGAAAGGTCATTTTCTACAATAAAGACATTTCTAAGCGAGATCAGGCGTAGTTTCAAGGTTAGCAACCTAGAGAAGGTATTAGTTGTTAATTGTAATTTCAATCAGCAAGATGATCGGAGTGAGCCGGAAGAATAATGCACCTGTGTATATAATGCAAACCGTTTTTCAATCTTCTAACCCATTATTCATTTTTGTAGAGTTGTATAGTACCTATAGTTTGACAATAAAATTTTTACCAATTTGTGAAATACCGTTCTTTCCTTACAACCCATCCCTTTGCTTGAGAGATTTTTGATGAAAAGCAATTGATGATTGCAAATTTATTTATTCACGCATGATATACAATTTTCTATTTTTTTTAAATTAATTAATTTATTATTAGTTCGCTACATTTCATCAACTTTTTTTCATGGTTTTTCAAATATTCTTAACATTTTACGTACTTATTCGTTAAAACGGGGTTCCACAAGCATTCATAGCCTAAAATTAATTTTTCTTTGAATTATTTTTTTTTAAATATGCTTTTGCATGTTTTGGCATTTTTCAGTGCATGTTTCTCCTCAAATTTTTGCATGTTGATCCGAGCCCTAATAATAACACTAGAAGTAGTATCAGCAGGTGAATCAAGACAATTAAATGGCACTATCAATGTTCAGGCCGTACCTACACTTTAGTATTTATAAATCCAGTGATTATTTTACATTCATCTTACTTATCTGTTTAACTTGTGCGCGATAAGCCTTGTGCGTTCTGTGATGTATTGTGCTGTACCTTCTCAAAGTCCTCAAGTTCACCAACACAACAGTGAGCCCCCAGTGGGGGGCCCTCCAAGTGGGGGATTGCAACGTCGACTCTGCATCAGTCATCATCGCTATAGTCTCCCAGCTACGTCGCTTAGCAAATTTAAATTTAAGACGCCCACGCCAGCGTCACCTGCCACGAGGTCATCAGAATCCTCATCCGATTTTCTTCTTTATCATCATTCATTGGAATCTTGCCAAAGCTTCTGGAGCACCTCAAATCATCGTATCTCATCTCAACCCTCCTCATCTCTTCTCAACTCGTCTCATTTCACCTCACCTCACCTCGCCTCGTTTCTCGAGTCATCTCGTACTGTCCCAGTCTGTCCTGGAAAGGTACTCCTCTGGTAACCTTGCGGCGTACCTACCTAATTACCGGATTGGGGAAAAGCAAGGTAAGATACCTTTTCTTTACTCTGGGCAGTCTGGAACCGCTACAACGAGCGTATCTCCATCTTGCGGCGAGATTCCCACCATACATCGAACGTCAGCATAGTAAAATTTATACCCACTTAACCACCTGGACTATAACGGACAAAGGCTCACCTAATTTTAATTTAAAACTTAATTTATTTTGTTCACTTGGTACTAGGAAGGAGCTCCTTATTAAGTTTATGATTTTCCCATTTCGCCCACTTGGTCACCCAAGTAAATAAAATATTAATTGTTTGAGTTGAGTGGTAAGGTATTTACTATTCAATCCCCTTCTCATGCTCAATAAATGTTCAAAGATAGTCTGTAAAAAAAAGGGGGGGAAAAAGCCGAGGTCGTGTTTTTGGGGTCCAACATTGGTGGAAACCATATGAAATCATTATTTCGATTAACTGCGCATGAAAGAAACAATAAATGAACAGGAACATTTCTATAGGTATTTCCAACAGAATAATAAACCCATGTGACAAAGACTTTGCAGCGTTTTTGATCTTGTACAGCCAGTTCAAAAGTCTTCGCGCGTAGAGAGCGTAAACCTGATAAGCCAGTCAAATTGAATTACGCGTTTGAGTTCTACGTGTTTTACGTCGATTGCGATTTCACGTCGATTATTACGGAAGCAACCGCGCGCATTGTAGGTGTTCTCGCTTAGACGGCTGAACGACAACTGAAAGAACTTCAGGAACTTAATTACCAAATACTAACGGAAATCACTTTAAATTTTGCTTCGACAAGGATGATAGAACGATTTGAACTAAGCGTCCAACTAATCTCCGCTTTTGCGGCTGTGCAGTTCCCATCCACAATTCACACTCAATGGATATCCTCTATCGGGGTTTTGACTGTGTTGGGTCTCAGAGTGAATGAGCTGGTGTGATGGAGGAGGGGAAAGGGTAATTCAGTAAACTGTTGAACCGATCCTCGTAATCCACTTGGAAGTTGGAACAGATTAGTTGCTGCTCATCCAAACAGAGCTCACCAGACACAAACCATGGCCTGCCCATCCATTACGATGACTCAGAACCGAACTAACCCGTCAGCTTGGCGATTGAGCTGAATCTGGGAATACCTACGCGGAAAATCAATCATCCAATCACTCAAATAAAAAACGCTGCAAATTAGGTATTACACAGAGGTTTATTATTTACCTGTATAGATGCCCCTTCTGCGTAGATCACTGTTTTCTGTGGTCAATACCCTCGAGCTCCCCCCCCCCCCCCCCCCCCGGGAAAGCCCTAAATCGAGTACTGGAGCCGCCCCCGGAATTAATGTTTCCTGTAAATCCGCGGGATTCAATAATTCAATCATTAATTATTTTGTAGTTATTCATGAAGCATAAGGCAAATAATAAACCGTTGTGTAATAATTTACCTGAGAGAGTGAAAGCTGAATGGATGGTCTTCGATTTCCACACGACTCAGATGATCTCTGGTCCATGGGGATTTCGAGGATAAGCTGCATGGGTTTAATTTAAGGGAGAAAGGGTTGTGTGAATGTGGAGAGACGGGCACTGTCCATCATGTGGTCTTTGACTGTGATCTCTTTTCGCAGGAGCGCATGATGGCGGTGTCCAGAGTGGGAGAGTTGGGGTTGCAGTGGGATGTGAGTGTGGTGAGGGTTGAAGAGGGGTACGAGGTGTGGAAGGGGTATGCTTGGGAGGTTTTGAAGAAGAAGGAGGAGTGGTTCCTGGGCCCTGCCCTTGGGGCCAGTTAGGGGAGTGGGCTTAGTGATAGGTGGGGTGGGTAGGTATAAGTAGCCAGGTTCGTCTGTGATATTAGGTGATAAGTTAGTGGTCTACTGTCTGTGATATTAGGTGATAAGTTAGTGGTCTACTGTCTGTGATATTAGGTGATAAGTTAGTGGTCTACTGTCTGTGATATTAGGTGATAAGTTAGTGGTCTACTGTCTGTGATATTAGGTGATAAGTTAGTGGGTAGGGTGTGAAAGTAATTTAAGGCATGCATGTAAGGTATGGCTGTGTAGTTAGGTTTCAGACAGGGACAGCCGGATATCGAGTAGCCTGCCCCTTAGGTTAGGTGTGGTGCCCTGGGGTTTGGACCTCTGAACCCCAGGGCGTAAAGGTGTGGGGACCGTATCCCGCATGGCTTGGTGTTAGTGGGGCAAGTCCAATCCCGCAAAGCACTGAGGCATGAAAAGCGGTAGGTCTTCCTGAGGATATCCGAAGGAGGGCCGGGCCTGCGTCCATTCTAGGCCTAGTGGCTCGAGACGGGGGGGGGGGGGGGTCTGGGTTTGAGATTGCCTGGACCTCTGCAGGCTCGGGTTGCTCAAAATGGTACCACGGGCGGAGGGAGCCCCAGGCCACAGGAGCAACGCCCTAGGGCAAAGCTCCACCGGTCTGCCCTCCAACAGAGGTTGGATTCGTGGTGGTCGTGAACTTTGCTAGAAGGTAGGTGGCCCTTCCCCTTTCCTTCCTCCTTCTGGTGTTGGGCGGGACCCCTCCAGCAGAAGACGAAAGTCAGTTAACCGAGGGTCCACTTGCCATAACAACATCATTCCACATGTATAAGTGCCCCTCCTACGTAGATAGTATAATGAACCGTTGTGCAATAATTTACCGTTCTGTAATGATTTGCCCATCAATAATACTTCAACGGTTGTTCAAGTTGCGAAAGTACCTACCAGCAAACTCCAGCCCCTTCTACGAAGATGGTATGAATCGTTGTGTAATAATTTACCATTGTGTAATAATTTACCCTTCAATAATACCTAATTCAGCGTGTATTCAAGTTTCACTACCCAACAACAAACTCCAAAAGAGCAATCATTTTTCAAATCAAAAAATATCACAGAACAACCAACTCGACTTCATGCTCCGTGAATATAATCAGGTGCTCCCTAGCAATGATTATCTCGGGCCAATTCCCGATTGTTGCCGCGTCCCTAGCGATGATATCTGGGCTGAATGATGTGTACAATTTCATGCACCCTGCTGTTGAAAATGCCTGTCGGTGCAAACTTCTGGGCCTTACTGTGAACGAACGGCTGGACGTACTTATTACTTATACTCACGTACGTATTTGAATGCTCCGGGTGGTCTTAAAAATCTTCCAAGTTCGAGAACTAAGTATTTAAAACCGTAAAAAGATACGAGAAAACGGCATCCTGGAGATTTCAACCCACCTATTTTGCACCCCTTGCGGATGACTGACATTAACGCCGAGCTTCGAGGACCAACTAGAGACTAAACGGGACCTACACACCGAATTTCGTCAATTTTGGTTCATGATAACTAAGAAAAGTGCGAAGTACGTTGTACGGCGAACGGAAAGAAATTTTTTTATTGCATTTTCGGATTCTGCATACCTTGAAACGGAAACTATCACATTTTGAGGGGGGGGGGGGGGGGTTAAATTTCTTTTATCATGCTCGATTCCAAAGGTTCATTATTGAAAATAATAAACCAAATTCAGATCACTAAGCCCCATTCAAACTACAGCTCATAGGTTGTTCATCCAAATCCTAGTAAAACGCGTAACAATCGTTCGTCACTTGGTACACAGCTGTTAACCAGATATCAAATGGGTAACCCCCCCCAACAACGCTGGCCAGATGAGTGGGACGAAAAAACGCTGCAAATCCCTGCACAACGGTTTATTATTATGTACAGAATGCCCTTCTGTTACAGATCACAGCACTCTGTATAGATAACCCGTCTGTATAATTATGTACTAGTCTATACATATTATGTAGATCGCAGACCCACCGTAGATTAGTACCTAACCCCGTACTCGTTACTAGGTACCTACCTAAATCACGAGTTAATTGTAGCTAAAATAGTTCTTTCGATGACAACAGTAACTAAAATGGCGAAAAGAAACGCAAATAATGAATTTTTGAAGGAAAATTGTTGATGTGGAGTGAAATAGATGCCCCTTCTGCGTAGATCACTGTTTTCAGTGGTCAGTACCTACCCTCTGGTCACGTATAATGAACCGTTATGTAATAACTTGCCCATCAATAATACTTCAACGGTTGCTCAAGTTGCAAAAGTACCGATCAACAAAATCCAGCCCCTTGGTAGATGAACCGTTGTGTAATAATTTGCCGTTGTGTAATAATTTACCCATCAATAATGCTTCAATGTTTGTTCAAGTTTCACAAGTACCTACCAACAAAATCCAATAGTCCATCACTTCTTATCAAATGAAATAACATCGCACAACAACCAACTCGACTTCATACAACCATCCTTGATTATAATCAGGTGATCCTTAGTGATGATATCCCGGCCGGATTTATACCGTTTGATTCACGATCGTGTTGACGAAGCTTTTTGGTGCACACGAACGGCTGGCTCCGGGTGGTCTCAAAAAATTGTTTAGCTCAAGAAAAATTTAATCTCGTTAAAAAAACATACCCTCCAATCGGAGGTTTTCGAGCTACGGCGTTCTGAAAATGTCAACCCCTATTTTGAACCCCTTAGAGATTACTGACAGTAACGTCGAGCTTCGAGGACCAACTAGACCCCGAACGGAACCTATAACCCGAATTTCATCAATTTTCTTTCATGGTAACTAAGAAAACTGGCCCGTACGGCGTACGGCGGACAGACAGAAATATTTTTATTGCATTTTCGGGTTCTAAGTACGTACCTTGAAACGTAAACCATCAAATTTTGAGGGTGGGTTAGAATTTTTTTTTTCATGC
The DNA here is from genome assembly GCA_954871275.1 of Leptopterna dolabrata. NCBI lineage: Eukaryota > Metazoa > Arthropoda > Insecta > Hemiptera > Miridae > Leptopterna > Leptopterna dolabrata. The sequence goes on along the minus strand of OX940975.1, from coordinate 77,710,633 downwards.
TGGATTCCAATGGTTCATTGTTGAAAATAATAAACCAATACACTCTTGACTTAAGGGATCTGCAACAGTAAACTAAATGATTTGAGGTTTTCGGTCTACTGGGGCCTCCCTTACTCTTTGTTTCATGTTCTGAGATCGACTTGATTGATCTAAACGAAATGTAATTATTTTCACAATTCCAGCAACTTTCAAGAATAATTTTTTTATGTTTAATGCTACAAATTATGCTAAAAATGTGTAAGTAGTAAATACTACCCCCCAACAACCCTGTTGTAAAAATTTACCCGCCAAGAAAACCTCCTTAGCCGCAATAAGGATAGATATACGTTTTGCAAGCCAAAGATGCTTCGCACCTCGCTCTTGAATGTGCATAAAGAAACCTATTCCTTCTCCCTCGGTTGGATATGCGTAGGGAAACGTGATCCTTCCCACCAAACCTTGAAAGTTCTTTCAACGGTGTTTGTCGAGGGATTTTCGCCCTTGGGGTTTGATTGGTGTTGGGTGGGGGGGGGGGGGGGGGGGAGCTGTCCGCGTTGAAAGAAATTACAAGGTTTGGAGCACCGAGCATGCTGCTTTGTCGGGCCAAATGGAAATCAATCTTTTTTGCGACTGAGGAGGTTGTCTTGACATGTACAGTTTTACAACAGGGTTGTTTGGGAGGGGGGGAGGATACCACATCTTTTTGCAATAATGAAGTAAAAATTTTTTCATAGTGCAGATGTTTGTCTCAGTGGGTACCTACTTAAACATATTTCCCAGTAAAGAAATTTTCTTCGTAAAAATTTTTTCCCAGTAGGTAACTTTTTCTCCCACGCTCAAAATTTTCCCAGTAAAGTTTTTTTTTTTGAAATTTCTTTTCAGTTTTTCGATCATTTTCTTTAAAAATTTGGTTCGAAATCTCCCCAAAATTTACAGAAAAAAAAATTTTTTGACAAATTTTCTCGGCAGTTTTGTTTTAAAATTTTTTTTTCAACTTTTTGGTTTATTATTTTCAATAATGAACCTTTGAAATCGAGAATGAAAAAAAAGTTTAACCACTACCGAAGGTTTTCCTTGGGCCAATCTCGGCCATACCTTGTTGGTGCATGTTCGGAAAACAGATCTTTTGGGGGATTTCTGCCGCTGATGTGCTGTTGTAGATGTAGCGTGTACCTTTTACTCTGTTACCTGTATGCAGTGTCAGTATCGACAAAACTAGAGTGTGGACGGATTAACATTTTAATATATTTTTTTCTTCTTCGAAGCATACGGTAATACGATGCCAAAAACTGGTTCGCATCTGCATAATCGCCCGAAAGTTCGTCCTCACCCTTCGTCGCTAGCCCTGCCACCGTCCACTGCTGCAGTCACCCACCCGTTAGTAAATCAAGTTCGAGCTCGAGCTCTGACCGTCCTGCCGTTAACGACCAGGGGTCTACTGGACAATGTCAACCCACGAAGATTTATGTCCCGCATCGTCTCTTCCCAATACATTCCTTTAGATCTTCTCAGTACCCCTGAATAACGCTTATTATCGAATCCCCCTCAATCTTCAGATCGATGGCGGCTATAATTGGCCCGTAAGAGTTGAGCAACATTTGCGGATACCTATATAAATATTTGTGACTATCCTATATACAGGGTGTTCCAGTTCCTTCTTGAGAAACTCTGGGAATCGATTCTACTCTTCGTTTGGAACAAAAAATGCTCAGTAGAAAATTTTCGCTAGTTCTTCGTTTTAAAGATATCCGAAAATGTGTGTTTTTCCAGCTTGTCATTACCTTACCACATAAAAACGCTATTAAATTTGAAAACATTGAGACTACAGCAAATTCAATTACACCGTTTGAAAGAAAGAACGATAGGTTTCCTGTAAGATTCTTCTGTTTTCAATGGTCAGAGTTAGGTACTTAAAATGTTGGCCAATACCAGTTGGAACATTCGAAAATACAAAATTTAAAATTGTGGAAAAGATTGTACGTTCTACTGAGGTTACAAAATGTCAATTTTCCAAGAACTTCATCTAATATGCTTTATATTGATATACTTCCCAGCCGGGGCCAAACCATATTTTTCACTCCACATCAACAATTTAGATTCAGAGCCACGCCTGACTTTTGCCATTTTACATACTATTTTTTATAAAATTACCTCTCGAAATTCGGTGTGTAGGTCCCGTTTAGGGTCTAGTTGGTCCTCGAAGCTTGGCGTTACTGTCAGTCATCCCTAAGGGGTGGAAAATAGGGGGTCGAAATCTCCAGAACGCCGTTATCTCGAATTTGTTTACGGTTTTAAATAGTTCTCGAACTTGGAAGTTTTTTAAGACGTACGTCCAGCCGTTCGTTCACAGTAAGGCCCAGAAGTTTGCACCGACGGACATTTTCAACAGCTGGGAAATTGTAAATATTTACAAATATCACCCTAGACGCGCCAACAGTCGGAAATTGGCCCGAGATAAAATCGTTGCTAGTATTATATTCACTTGATTATAATACTATAATACTGATTATAATACTTGATTATAATACTGTGAATATAATCAAATCACTTGATTATATTCACAGAGTTTAAAGTCGAGTTGGTTGTTCTGTGATTTTATTTCATTTGCAAAATGATGGCCTTTTGGATTTTGTTGATAGGTAGTGAAACTTGAACAAGCGTTGAAGCATTATTGATGGGTAAATTATAAAACATTGGCAAATTATTACACAACGGTAAATTATTACACGACGGTAATACCATCTACGTAGAAGGGGCTGGAGTTTGTTGGTAGGTATTTTTGCAACTTGAAAAACCGTTGAAGTATTTCACGAACTAAATCACTCGCGACGTTTTTTCTGTTGAAGTATTTATTGATGGGCCAATTATTACACAACGGTAAATTGTTACTCAAAGGTAAATTATTGCACAACGGTTCATTACAACCTATACTATTAGGGACACAACATATATGCAGGTAAATTATTTCACAACGGTTTATTATTTGCCTTCATGAATAACTACAGAATAATTAATGATTGAAATATTGAATCCCGTGCGTTTGTGGGAAACTTTAATCCTGGGGCCGGCTCCAGTACTCGATTTAGGGCTTACGGAAGGGGAGGGGGGGCTCGAGGGTAAGGTCCACAGAAAACAGTGACCTACGTAGAAGGGGCATCTATACAGGTGAATAATAAACCTTTGTGTAATAATTTGCAGCGTTTTTTGTTTATTATTCTGTGAATAATACACCTATGCATTCGCTCAGCAAAACGTTTTTATTACACCCCCTCAAAAATTTTTCTTTTTCGTTTCAAGATGGGCAGATTTCGAAAATGCAATGTCCATCCGCCGTATCGTGCGTACCGGCTTTATTTTCGGTCTAAAAAATTCGTATTTTCTTACTCATGCTCCATTCGGGCCCTTGTTGTGTCCCGAAATTTTGCAGCCGATCGCATTTATACTCAGGGGTGTTTTATAACAGGGTGAAAAATGGGTATAAAAATAGGGGTTTTTGGTGTTTTATTAACATGAGCTTTTGAGGTATCGGTTTCCATATTTTTAGGACCAGAAGACCGAATATGAAGTCGATTTTTTAGAAAGAGAGAAACATCGAGGTTCTAACGAAGTTCCAGCCTTAAATTTACGTCAAATTTAGGTCTAAAATCATCGTTCTTCCGCACACTGTTTGGGCCCCCATATGGGAACAAATCTGGGTCCTAGTTATACTCCGAAGCTCGGCAGCCCGATCGGAATACACCGAGCGGTGTTATGGGAGGAAAATGGGTGTAAAATAGGGGTTTCCGAGGGATTTTAAGGTTTTAGTGAACATGAGCTTCTGATGTATCTTTTTCCATGTTTTTTTGAGTGAGAATACCGAATATGAAGTTGGTTTTGACAAAAGGTTGAAGAATTGAGGTCGTAACAAAGGTTCAGCTCCCAATTTTATTATTTTTTATTTTATTTTTTTTCTAGTCAGAAACCTGGGAAATTATATGGAATCACCATAAACTTGTATAATAACACTATAAGTAGTATCAACAGGTGAATCAATACAATTAAATGGCACTATTAATTATCAAAGATAATTTTGTAAACAAGTAAGAGCCTAATTCGTATTTCTGTGGGCCAAATGTGGTGGATACCATCAAAAATAACTATTTCAAATCACTAGGTATGTCCGATAGTATAACAGACCCATGTGACAAGGACTCTGCGGCGTTTTGGAGTCCGCACACCTTGAAATGGAAAAGAAAAAATTTTGAGGGGGGGGGGGGGGTGTTCACATCAATGTTTGCTGAGCGAATACATACTTAGGTGTATTATTCACAGAATAATAAACCAAAATAAGACAAAAAATCATGTTAACTGATAATTTAAAAAAAAAATGCATTGTGTTTCTAAACGTTCAGTTATGAGGTCAAATAGGTGCATATGTAAAGAGTTTGTTAAAATTTCGTAGGAGGGACCGCAGGGATCCGCACTTTGGCTCGAGTTTGACAACACTCGTAAACTGTTATCTATGTTCTGGAGAGTTGTGTGTGTATGAATAAGGTGATCCCAGTAAAGCCTTATAACCAAGTGAAGGCCTCGGGAAGGATTGCTTGTATGTGCTCGGAGGGATTTCCTTGAAGGCGGAACGGTGACACGAGTTGCATTAATCATGAAACTCGTGCCTGGACGTTCCTTGGGGCACCTTCAAGACTTGATCTATCGTTCTGAAAGGCTCATTGCATTTATCAGAACTTGATTCTGTAATCTTATTAATCTTTCTTCTTATATTATCCTCACTCTCCAGAGAGCAGGATAACAGCGACAGCTCATTGTTGATTCATCAGCCACTTCGCAACTTCGGAGAATGTAAAGCTTGTCCAAAAATAGTGAGGCAGAATTCGGTGAAATGTCTGGGTGTAATAGGTAGTAGGCTGAAGTGGGAAAATCACATTTCGCAACTGGCCGACTAGTTTTCGATGCTGAAGAAAATTACATCGCCAAAAATGGCTCGAATTCTGTAGTGTGGCCTGGCACAGTCGCTGATGCTCTATGGACCTCCTTTGTACGGAAGTACGTAAAGTAAAACTCTAGCGAAAATATACATTCCGCAAAAAGCACTATCGAAAATTACACCAAAAAGTACATACTTCTAAGGTACGTTATTAATTTTTGTGTGATATGAACCAATTTGTCTTTCAGTCCCTTTCTAAAGAATGACGATATCGTCTACATATTATATCTATACCAAGAAAGAAGGCCATCTGATTTCATGTTCGCGCATGCGCAGACGAGTTACAATACGATTCCAATGAAATTCATAAAGATGTATTCCTGATCAACCCTCCAAGTTTGAACTCATTTCAACGGCATTCAAGGTAATTATGGGCGTTTCAAGTATTTCACTTTGCGCATGCGCAGACGAAAGTTACATAACTTTTTCAGTGATATTGGTATGTGACCAACCCGCACCAACCCCCAAAATTTCACCCCATTTTGACCATTATTTCGGGTAGTTATGGGCGTTACAAGGAATTGACCACAGGCAGACAATCGCGGAACCAAAAAGTTCCTTGATGTCTAAAACGCAAAATGCTAGTGGATTCCAAAATTTTCATTTTGGAGGGCATGTTTTTTTTTATTTGTTTTTTTTTTTTAAACTAATTTACGAATTCAAGGCTTCTCTTACCTTCTTTAGTGAGGAAACAAAAGTAAAGAACGTCTGTGATGTCACCAAAAAGTAAGGTGAATATTCTTAAATTAAGGTAATTAAGGTAAATAGTCACCAAAAATTAAGGATCGTTGGGTGGTGGGGACCCTTCTCCAACGGAAATTTTCGGATGGATTTTTGGAAATTCCAACGGAATTTCCAACGGGCCTCTCATAACCCCATAACCGGCCCGGCGGAGCGTTTACGCGACAGGATGGACGGACACACTTGCTGCGCACCCCGGATTTATCCGGCCGGTCCGCTCGTGTAAATGATCGGAAATGAATAGTGAGGATGATATTCATACAATAATATTATATTAAATCATGAAATCTCTTTTGGTCTAACAAGGTCTTTCTGGCTGATTGCAACAGGATTTCTTCAGCGTTCGTAGCGGATCTGTACGCAGTCAGTCATAAATGAAAAAGAGCGTGTCCGTCACTCTTTGCGACGTAAATATCATTGTCTTTTTGTCTCCAAACCTTCCTGAAGAAATCCATCGAGCATTTAAACAATTCCTTATCCCCCTTATCTCTTTTAGGTCGATTATACAAATCCATTCTGAGCATCGGATCCTCCATCTTGTCGATGAAATTCAGGTTCATGTTGCTAAGACATTTCGTACCTCTGAGGTAAGGTCTCCTTTCTTCAAAATAGAGTTCCAGGTCGAAAACTTTGAATAAATACAATTGGAGTAGTGGAAGGAGACGGATGAATCGACAGAAGAACCGTTGCAAAACACGAGCTTCGTCTTCGGAAAAGACTTCGCAGCCCATCGTAGAACTCTGAAAATCCATTGCGAACCCACATTATTTCTGAATAGCAGGTAGTATTAAACTGAAATTGAAAGCCACAATAGTTGACCATTTCACAATCCCACGACGTTGCGCCCCCCCCCCCCCCCCCAACCTCTTGTAGAAATTTACCCACCAACAAAACCTCCTAAGCCGCAAAAAGAATTTACGTCTATTATGCCCGCCAAAGTAGCATGCTCGGTGCTTCGAACCTCACTCTTGGATGTGCATATACCTGCTCCTTCTCACCAAACACCCGATCCCCACTGTTCCTCTGCTTCTCTCAGCGATATTTGGCGAAGAGCTTGAAATGCCTTCCATGCTTAGTGTGGGTGAAGGGGGGGGGGGGGGGGGGGTTCATTTTTCTGCGAATAATACACCTATGTAATCGCTCGGCAAAAATTTTTTATAACACCCCCTCAAAACTTATCTTTTACGTTTCAAGTTGCGTAGATTCCAAAAATGCAATGTCCATCGCCATCCGCCCCACGCCGTCCACCGTATCACGCATATCACTCTAATTTCGGTCAAAAAAATCGTTCTTTCGCACACATGCTCCATTTGGGCCCTAGTTGTGTCCCGAAACTTTACAGCCCGATCGGAATATACCCAGGTGTGATTGTGAAATCGGGGTAAAAATGGGGTTTTTCGGTGTTTTAGTAACATGAGCTTCTGAGCTATCGTTTTCCATGGTTTTTAGGAGAAGGAGACCGAATATGAAGTCGATTTTGACCAAGAGGAAAATTGAGGTTACAACGAACTTTTGGCCTTAAATGTATATTTCGTGGCATCCTCCCAGAACCACAACTTACTATGTAAAAATAAGATCTCGCCAAATAAACTTAGAAGAGGGGACGGAAGAGGCAGGAGAGCCGAGGGCCAGCCTCTGGTTTCGGGAGAAGGCTCCCAAGCCTATAAAAACTCGCCTCCTTCGCCTTTTTAACCATTCTACGCTCTCCTCTAGCCGCTGACTACTCTCTCTCCTCCTTACCTCATATCTCTCATTACCTAAAAGATCTTGGGCATGGTGGTGATCCGCTCATAACCAAACCGAGCAAACCTTCCAAAAAGATCCTCGGCATGGTGGTGGTCCGCCCATAACCAGACCGAGCAAACCTTCCAAAAAGATTCCAGGCATGGTGGTGATTCGCTCATAACAAAACCGGACAAAACGCTCCAAAAAGCTCCCGGGCATGGTGGTGGTCCGCCCATAACCAAACCGGGCACATCCCCCCTCGAAAACCGCTAGTAGTGGATGTGCGTCAAATTTACATTCACTACAGTAATAAAAATTTGGACTGAAATCGTCGTTCTTCTGCGCACAGTTTGGGTCCCCATTTGGGAACACATATGCGTCCTATTTGTGCTCCGAAGCTCGGCAGCCAGATCGGAATACACCCAGGGGAGTTATGGGGGACAGATGGGTTTTCTAGGATTTTTGAAGTTTTAGTGAATATGAGCTTCTGAAGTACCGTTTTCCATGTTTTTTAGTGCGAGAATACCGAATATATGAAGTTGATTTTGACCACAGAGTGAATAATTGATGTTGTAACGAAGGTTCAGTTTCCAAAATTCATTTTGGTTTATTATTCCGTGAATAATACACCTATGTAATCGGTCAGCAACGAATTTTTATAACACCCCCTCAAAATTATTCTTTTACGTTTCAAGGTGCGTAGATTCCAAAAATACAATGTCCGTCCGCCATATCACGCATAACAACTTCATTTTCGGTCTAAAAAATTCGTTCTTTCGCACACATGCTCCATTTGGGCCCTAGTTGTGTTCCGAAACTTTGCAGCCCGCTCGGAATATACCCAGGGGTGTTATGAGTGAAGATGGCTATTAAAATAGGTATTTTTGGTGTTTTAGTAACATGAGCTTTTGGGGTATCGTTTCCCATGTTTTTGGGGACGAGAAGACCGAGTATGAAGTCGGTTTTGACCAAAGAGTGGAAAATTCAGGTTCTACCAAATGTTCAGCTCCCAAAATTAATTTTTTTTGGAGTCAAAAACGTGGGAAATCGTCTGAAATCACCATCAGTTTGTATAATAACAATAGAAAAAGTGTCAACACGTGAATCAAGACGATTAAATGGCACTACCAATGATCAAAGAAAATTTGAAAAAAAAAAAAATTAAAAGGAGCGTACCTACCTAATTTGTGTTTTGGGGGCCAAAATTGGTGGAAACCATCAGAAATAGCTATTTCAATTATTTCACATGAGCGAAACAAAAAATGAACAGCCAACATTTCTGTAGGTATGTCCAATAGAATAATAAACCCACATGACAAGGACTTCGCAGCGTTTTTTTCTTGTCTACAAATTATTTTTGATTATTGGTAGTGCCGTTTATTTGTCTTGATTGACCTGTTGGTACTACTTCTTGTGTTATTGTACCAATTTATGGTGATTTCAGACAATTTCCCATGTTTTGACTCGTAAAAAATGAATTTTGGGAGCTAAACCTTCGTTACAACCTCAATTCTTCACTCTTTGGTCAAAATCATCGTCATATAGCTATTTCGATCATTGCACGTAAAAGAAACAATAAATGAACCCCCCAACATTTCTGTAGGTATGTCCAGTAGAATAATAAACCCATGTGACAAGGACTTTGCAGCGTTTTTGGTTCCGTGTCTGTTTGTCTGTCTGTGGTAATTCCTTGTAACGCCCGTAAGTACCCGAAATAATGGTCAAAATGGACTGAAATTAGGAGGGTAGGTGCGGGTTGGGTCACAGACGGTCCCATACCAAAATCATTTTTAAAAAATACGGTAACTTTCGGCTGCGCATGCGCAAACATTAAATACATGAAAAGCTCATAACTACCCTGGATGTTGTTAAAATGAGTTCAGACGTAGAGGCTCGATCAGGAATAATAATTTGATAGTTCCAAATGAATTTCAATGGAATCGTACTGTATTTTTCTACTGCGCATGCGCGAACATGAAATGTTGACCATTTCCTTGTAACGCTTCTAACTGCGCGAAAACTGTCGTACAGAGCTAAAAGTTTGAGGTACACGCGGGTTGGATCGCAAATGGTTCCGTTTCAAAATCATGGCAATCGTTTTGTCTCCGTTTGCGCAAATGTGAAATACTGGAACTTTAAATATTGTTGAAATGAGCTCAGATTTGGAGGGTCGATCAAGAATAATTCTTTGGTAGTTCCATAAGAATTTCATTTGTCTGCGCATGCGCGAACATGAAATGTTGCCCGTTTCCTTGTGATGCTTCTAACTACGCGAAAAATATTCGTAGAGAACTGAAATTTTGAGGGTACACGTGGGTTAGACCGCAGATGGACCCGTATCAAAATGAACCTACCCAACTATTCTATACGTTCATGTGAATCAACTGAGGAACCTACTCGAATTGGCAGACGTTTTTTCGTTACGTAGACACTAAACATTTATTCTTTTTAAGGAAGAGAAGATCTATGCACAACAAATCGTACTGAATTGAATTTGTGTTTTAAAAAATTAACTGAATTGATTTAATTTATGCGGATGCATCCTGAAGGAGCAAACATTGCGCAACCTTCCTACACTTGCAGTTTCCTGACAGCGACTAAATGCTCACATTGACGCAGTGTCGAATAAGCGTTTCCTCGAAGTATCGATCTAAATGAATATGATCCCTCGTTCTGTACTGTGTAACAAGCTGGAAGCACTGCCATGCAACGCTCATCCATATCGCACATCGATGTACGTCCAATTCCATGTTCCGAGCTAAATTAATCGCAGACATCATAAATAAAGATGCTGCATGTTTCCCTCTTGGCGTCAAGCTTTTTCCTTGCGCAGTAAATCGACCTGGGAACATAAAGCTTCAGCACCAATGGGCTATGCGCATGGAAAATAAAAAAACGTTGCAAAGCCCTTGTCACATGGGTTTATTATTCTGTTGGACATACCTACAGAAATGCTGGCTGTTCATTTATTGTTTCTTTCATGTGCAAGCATTGAAATAGTTATTTTTGATGGTTTCCGCCAATTTTAGCCCCCAAAAACAAGAATTAGGCTCCCATTTTGACAAATTTTCATTGATAAAATTAATTGTGCCATTTAACTGTCTTGACTCACCGTTGATACCACTTCTACTTCTAGTGTTATTATACAAATTTATGGTGATTTCTGACAAGTTCCCAAGTTTTTGACTCGTAAAAAAATATTTTGGGAGCTGAATGTTCGTTAAAACCTCAATTCTCCATCCTTTGGTCTAAATCAACTTCATATTCGGTCTTCTCGTCCTAAAAAACATCTAAAACGATACCTCACAAGCTCATGTTCATTTAAACTTCAAAAAACCCTACTTTTACATCCATTTTTTACCCATTACACCCAGGGTGTATTCCAAATGGGCTGCCGAGCTTCGGAGCACGTCTAGGACCCAAATATGTTCCCAAATGTGGATCCAAACTGAGTGCAGAAGAACGATTTTATACCAATTTTTTACGTAAACGTAAGGCTGTAACTTCTTCAGAACCTCAATTTTCCACTCTGGTCAAAATCGAATTCATGTTCATCTCCTCGTCCCAATTTTTAAACCCCATTTTTAACCCATAACAGCCTTGGTTACTTCCCGACCGGGCTGCAAAGTTTTGGGACACAACTAGGGCCCCAATGGAGCCAGTTTGCGAAAGAACGAATTGTTTAGACCGAAATTAAAGTAGATATGGATGATAAGGCAGACGGTGTACGACGGGCGGACATTGCATGTTTGTAATATACGCACCTTGAAACGTAAAAGAAAAACGCTGCAAATGATTAATAACGCCCGGGAATTAAAAAACGCTGCAAATCCCTGCACAACGGTTTATTATTTTGTATAGAATACCCTTCCGTTACAGATCACAGCTCTATGTATAGATAACCCGTCTATATAATTTATGATATGCACTATTCTATACATATAATGTAGATCGCAGACCCTCCGTAGGTTAGTACCTAACCCCGTACTCGTTACTAGGTACCTACCTAAATCACGAGTTAAATGTTGCTAAAATAATTCTGCCGATGACAAACAGTACCTAACAAAAAGAAACACACATAATGAAGTTCTGAAAAGAAATTGTTGATGAGGAGTGAAAAAAGTTGCGAAAGTACCTACCAACAAACTCCAGCCCCTTCTACGTAGATGGTATAATGAACCGTTGTGTAATAATTTACCGTTGAGTAATGATTTACCGTAGTAATAAATTTACCCATCAATAATACTTCAACGTTTGTTCAAGTTTCACTACCTACCAACAAACTCCAAAAGAGCCATCATTTTTCAAATGAAATAATATCACAGAACAACCAAATCGAATTCATACTCCGCCAATATAATCAGGTGATCCCTAGCAATGATTTCATATCCGCCAAATTTCCTATTGTGGGCGCGTCTCTGGCTACGAGATTTGGTTTGAATTGTATACAATTTCATCCACACTGGAGTCGAAAATGCCTGTCGGTGCAAACTTCGGGGCCTTACTGTGAACGAACGGTTGGACGTACGACGCTCCGGATGGTCTTAAAAAACTCGCAAGTTCAAGAACTATTTAAAACCGTAAAAATATTCACGTAAAAAAATGGTATAGGCGTTTTGAAAATTTTTACCCCTATTTTGAACCCCTTAGAGATGACTCACAGTAACGTCGAGCTTCGAGGACCAACTAGACCCCGAACGGAACCTATAACACGAATTTCATCAATTTTCTTTCATGGTAACTAAGAAAAGTGGCCCGTACGGCGTACGGCGGACAGACAGAAATATTTTTATTGCAGTTTTGGATTCTACATACCTTGAAACGTAAACCATCAAATTTTGAGGGGGGGTAAGAATTTTTTTTTTCATGCTCGATTCCAATGGTTCATTATTGAAAATAATAAACCAAAAAACAAAAAACTACAGGATAAAAATAGAATAATCTATTTCCACGAAAAAACTATACCGGTTTCGGTTGTTAAACCATCATCAGTACACAGTAGAATTTCTATTGTGTACAAACCGGTCTACATATATTGTTAGTTTACGTGGAAATAGACTGTTCTATTTTTATCCTGTAGTTTTCTGCTATGGATTTCCACTACACCGCCGCAAGTGATTCAAGTAATACGGGAATTAATGTTTCATACAAATGCGCGGGATGTTACCATATTTCATTCATTTCTGTTTATGGTAACTAAGAAAAGGGCGAAGTACGGAATACGGTATACGGTGGACAGACATAATTTTTTTTATTGCATTTTCGGATTCTATACCTTGAGACTGTGACGGTATATGGGAATCCCGTCCATCTTGGATGCTGGCTCTTCCCGATCTTTTTGACACGCGGCTGAAGGGGCGGTTGATTCGCGGAAACGAATCATCAACTCTCGGAGGCAACGCGTTATAATCTAACCAATTGTCTCCGGGGGCAGCTGTCACACTGCCTCCCAACCTTTCTAGAGGATGGAGAGGGGGAAACTACGCTGTATGGGCGGCGTAGTTAAACCCCTCATCCATTACATGGTAGCAGAGCGTGGTTGGTGGGTATGTGCTGGATTTTATCCTCGGTACCCCCTCCATTTTTGAGAGCTTTTCCAGAAGGAATAGCTCTGAGGTTTTCCAGAAGGAATCCTCTTTTTAATACCCCTTTGTTTATCAATATACACTTCGGCCATTGGATTTTCTATTTTCATCAAATCAACCTCATGATTATTATTATTACAATCAACCTCATGATTGCTATTATTATTATTATCAAACCTCATGATATTATTCTTAAGGCTGTTATGCCTGGCGTTCAACGCCTATTTTTTGTAATTTTTCCCCTTGTTTTCCCAGTTGTTTCATCTTATGATGGGGGTTAATCACCCAGAGGTTGTTCAGATGAACTTTCCTGAACCAGAACCTCTGACAACTACTTTTTTTTCCTTTTTGTCCAAGTGCGCCAAGTGATATTGATAGGAGCTAAGTTCTCCACCAGTAACAATTCTCAGTAGTACCATTACGATGGAAGCTGTCAGCTTTGGAGTTTTTCAGATGAATCTTCCTGAATTAGAACTCCATACTACTTTCAGTCCCGTGTCTAACTTCACATACTTCTTCTTCAAAGAAGTATGTTTTTAAGGGGAGGAGTGTGACGGTATATGGGAATCCCGTCCATCTTGGATGCTGGCTCTTCCCGATCTTTTTGACACGCAGCTGAAGGGGCGGTTGATTCGCGGAAACGAATCATCAACTCTCGGAGGCAACGCGTTATAATCTAACCAATTGTCTCCGGGGGCAGCTGTCACACTGCCTCCCAACCTTTCTAGAGGATGGAGAGGGGGAAACTACGCTGTATGGGCGGCGTAGTTAAACCCCTCATCCATTACAAGACGGAAACCATCAAATTTGGAGAGGGTGTTAAATTTTTTTTTTAATGCTTGATTCCAAAGGTCTATTATTGAAAACAATAATCCAAAATTTTGAGGGGGTGTTATAAAATTTGTTTGCTCAGCGAATACATAGGTGTATTATTTACAGGTAATAAGCCAAAAACCTTGATAAATCCTATTTTTACACACATTTTTTCCCACATAACCTCCCTGGGTGTATTCCGATCGGGCTGCCGAGGTTCGGAGCGCTACTAACCATGGGATCCAAAATGTATGCGGAAGAAGGATGATTTTAGACCAAGATTTAGCGTAAATTTAAGGCTGAAGCATCCTTAGAACCTCAATTTCCCACTCTTCGTTCAAAGTAGACTTCATATTCGGTCTCCTCGTCCCAATAACATTGAAAACCGTTGTGAAGGGATTTGCAGCGTTTTGATTTTCATCTTACCTGTCAAGGAGCACGCATTTGGTCGCTGAAGAAACGCGGGTCTTTCATGCGTAGAAGTGTAGCATGTTATCCACTCAGCCAGGGCTAGTAGGTACGTTATAAACCACCAACGGTATTCGGGTAGTTTGGTGAGTGAAGCCCGAAAGAACAATTGACAAGGTCTTGTTGAGGTGGAATGACTGTGAGAGGTGTATTCCAGATGACGGACAACCTTCAAGAGGTCAAAGGACCAACACCACGGAAACAAGAGAATTGTTCCAAGGCGTCGGATCCCCACAACTACCTCGCCTGTCGAACGTTAGAGTAGCAGGTAAGTGTCAAGGCGGGGGAAAGCGTGACAGCTTCACAGACAGAGGTCCAGCCATTAAACATATTCATGTTAAAATTTCCGTCCGTTCGCCGTCTGCTGGCGTGGGTGTGGAAATTTAGTTGTGCTCGTTAACTTTAACACCTAAGAAGTTTGCAGATTCTGAAAAACAAAACAAAAACAAAAACAGCTTGGTATCGCCCAGAGTTAAGGGGGGAGCCGAGTCTCCAACAGTACGAGGTCTGAACCAAACACAATTCGATTTTTAACATTGAGAAGGAGGTCGTTGCCACGTACCCAGCCTTCCAAAAAACAGTATTTATCCAGGACGATATGGATGCAATGTGAGATGTTTTCACCCTCAGTCAAGTAGTTGGTGTTGTCAGCAGAGTTGATCACTTGTACACCCAGTCCTACCAAGACTTCAAGGAAATCATTGTCAGGGTTAAAAAATAGCACTGGGTCAAGCAGACTTCCCTGGGGCACTCCCATTGAGTCGGACAAACAAAGGCCACTAGCCACATCGATCCTCACCACCCGTGGCCGCAGGTAGGAACGTAACCAATCAAAAGGAACGCTCCGAACGCCCATCCTCTCATCACTTCGTGGGACGCCATGGCAAAGCCTTTGCCATGTCATCGAAGCAGCCCACAGTACAAGACCCATGATCAGTAGCTTGGTAGGCAGCAGTGGTGCGTGGGGTCTGGTCTGAAAACGGTGGAGCACCAGACCAGAACGCAAAACCAACAAATATGTCTACAAAATGCCCCAAGGCAACAACACCCTTCCCTTTTTTACTGATATTACTGATATTCCCTTATTTACTGATAGCAGTGATATTCAGCAAATCTTATCTCTTTTAAAGAACACTCTATCGTCGTACGAAAACGTCGGCAATTTCTACGGCAAATTAGCCACCGAATTCATATGTTGCAAAAATATATTAAACTAAAATACACCAAAACAATGACCAGCCGGCTGGTACCAACCTGAATCTTGAATGGAGAAGCTATTGACTAGAAGCTAGTTATCTGTGTGTTGGTGCCCATCAATCCACAAACAGCAAACTGGACAAAACGCACGCAGGTACCACAAACACAAATCTGTCACCGGAACCGGACTGAACGCAAAACGCGCAAAATTTGACGCAAAAAAATTGAAAGCTGACAGAGAAAGCGAATGTGATAACAAATCAGAAAACAGATAACTGACAGAGAAAAACAAATAAGAAGAAGCATCTCGTATCGAAGGGATCGAATCGATTTTGAAATGAACGACTTTGGGATTGAAATCAGATTCTGGGGTAGTGGCCTAATGTAGGCTTGGCAAACAACATTTTTACTAGACTGAGCTTGCGCGGACGGGCCACTCTTCTCGGTTGCCATGGGAACACCAGGTCCCAGGACCTGCCAGTCTCAGGAGCCTAGGTTTTGATTTCGATTGCAGGACATTGGTTACTTTCACTATATTCCGACGACATAGCTGTGGAGCTACAGGGAGCCAACATAACGGGACCACATATTGAATATCCATAGCCAGAGAACTCTGTCGAGTCGCTGTTGAACTTTGTGAAAAATGCTAGGTGCAGTTTACGGAGGGAAATTCAAATCCCAACTGAACACATGGTTGAGTTTTTTTTACTCTCAATGTTTCTGGGTGCCGGGGCATTGGCCGAAGTGGCCTCATGGACGCAACGCCCGTGTTGGTAGGCATAGTTGGTCATCTCAAGAAGTAATATCTCACCTGATTTATTTTTCAAATATCTATGCAGATTAAGGGCAAAGAAATCCAACTGATTGATATATCCAGTAAGACAGTATAACATAATTTTCTCCAGGACCGTGGCCAGGAAGCAAAGTAGGCTAATTGGTCTATAATTTCCTAATTCTAGAGGATCGCCTTCTGGTTTATTATTATGTGAATAATGCACCTGAGAATTCGCTCAGCAAAAAAATGTGATAACAGTCCCTCTACATTTTCAGTGTTACGTTCAAGGTGCGTAATTCCAGAAATGCAGTGTCCGTACGCCGTACGCTGTGTCACCCATATATCTACTTTATTTTTGGTCTAAAAAATTCGTTCTTTCGCGCACAGGCTCCATAAAAAATAGCAACCATCAGAAATAACATTTTCAATTATTGAACATGAAATAAACAATAAATGAACAGCCCACATGTTTATAGGTATGTCCAATAGAATAATAAACCCATGTGACAAGGGCTTTGCAGCGTTTTAGTTAAGAATGTATGAGGAATACCTAACTGTTTAAATATATGGATGGGTAATGCAGGCATAATGAGTATATTTTTATGCTTACTCAGCAAATCATAAGCGTGTCCCTCGCAAGCGTGTATGCCATAATAGGACATGGTAATATTTGGAGCTGGCTTCCAGAAAAATGGCGGCGGAGGGCTCACTCCTTCATCCATGGGATATATAACGAAAGGGTGCTCCTCGTCGGATTTCAGCTTATCCGCGTCCGGGAGATATGAAGATATAAGATTTCGATCGAACACCAGACCACCCAGTCCACCTCCGACCTTCTTGAGCCCATGTTCGATCCTGTAAGACTTGTCGACGTTCCCCTTGAACTTGGCTTCTTCGAAGGGTTTGTCCTTCTCTTCCGCTACATTGGTTTTCTTGGGACTCATTTCAAGCTAAACTGTCAGCAACGATTATTAGCCGACTCTTTCAACTACCTATCTATTCTTATTAGATACCTGACTTCTCAAGATTATGACGTTTGAACAAGTTGATACCACTGCTCGATCTCGAATTGCAATCTGTCTTGAACGTACGGAATCAGTTGGACCATCAAATTAAACAATAGCTTAGAAATTTGAACAAACTACAGGACTCAACAGGGACGAACTGAATTGTGCTCAAATGCCCATTGTGTTTGTGTCTATAACTATGAAACTGCTTCAACTAGGATGGAATCTTGGCAACTTAATCATCATGGGAACGATGTAGTGTTGGACTTACTACGCGAATGTCTAGTGGGCGAGTCCAGTGTTGACTAACTTCAAAATTCCAAATTTACCAGAGGGTTGAAAAACCTCTAAGAAATTCACCTATACAGCTTATTCTCTGTTCATTCGACTTGAAATTGTTGTTATTACTGTGAGTAATTTTTCGTGAGTGTACTTCTCAGTATCAATAATCCATTGCTTGTCCCATTTTCTCCCATTCTGAGAGCCTTTCTTCTTCTTTTTTTGCACTTGCAGCCACAGCAATCATCACGCAACACAATTCACTGTCACAATGTTGACATGTTGACCTGATGGGTACTGTTTGCACAATGTGGTTGTACGTCTGAGTGTGACATTGCGCAATATATTGCACAACCGTCAATGTCGCCTTCACACGGTACAACTTTTTGCACAAACGAAAAAATTGTGCAATAACATTGAGCGTCTAGGGGCTGCCATCAATATATTGTGCAACCCGGTTTGTACATTAATATTGCACGTCTAGGGGCCGCTAGAACGTGTCCCTAGACATCTCACCCTCCGAACCAGACGTAGTTTCAATCCATCCCACGAAAACCAACCTCTGACACTCGTCACTGCCATTGAACTTTGTGTTGTGTGTATTCCGACAGGGCTTCCAGCGGAGGTGTCACCGGTGTTGATGTCATAAACATTTGTCCCGTCCTCTACTAAGTCGCGCGTCGCTCCCGCCTTAAACGTGAATAGCGAGGAGACGAGAACTGATAGGTGTCAAACTTTTGTGACCACGACTCTGTGGACCACACTGTTGGAGAAACAATCCAACTACCATTCTGACTTGAATGTCCAACGCCGTTTTGGTTTATCATTTTCAATAATGAGCCTTTGGAATCGAGCATAGAAAAAAAAAGTTTAACCCCCCTCAAAATTTGATGGTTTCCGTTTTGAGGTACCTATGTGGAATCCGAAAATGAAATGAACATGGAAAACCATACCTCAAAAGCTCATGTTACTAACATGTTGCTAAAACGCAAAAATTACCTATTTTTACACATATTTTCACTCATAACACCCCTGGGTATATTCCGATCGGGCTGAAAAGTTTCGGGACACAACTAGGGCCCAAATGGAGCATGTGTGCGAAAGAATGACTTTTTTAGACCGAAAATGAATCTGGTACATGTGATACGGCGGACGGACATCGCATTTTGGTTTATTATTCTGTGAATAATACACCTATGTATTCGCTCAGCAAAAAATTTTTACAACACCCCCTCAAAATTTTAACCTGACCCTTCAGGTTTTTGCGATGGGACCCCCCGCCGAAAAGCGACAGGAAAAAGTGAGACCAAATAAACCGTTGTTTAATAATTTGAGGGGGGGGGTAAGAATTTTTTTTTTTTCATGCTCGATTCCAATGGTTCATTATTGAAAATAATAAACCAAAAGTTTATTGGTGGGAAAAATAAGAATAAAACTAATTTAAAAAAACACAAACGGTGGGTACAGCTTCCGTACAAGTACGCAACCACGAGGGACATTGTTTTGGTCAAGATTTCCAACGAGTGGTACCTAGTCCGAACAGCCTTCAGTCCCAATTAGTTCGGATTAGCCGGACTCCACTGTATTATGTACGTAAACATTCATTTAAACAATCACGCTCATACCGCAGCTTGTTGGCCACGCAGTCCGCAGTGGTTAACGTAGTATGGTTAGGTAAATCGAGAGCTATCCAACGAGTGGTGAACGATTTTTGTACGATGATAACTGGCGAAGATAAAGTTCCGTAGCAACGAATCGGTTGTAAGCGAAAATCATCAGAAATTTTCGTGACGATTTCGTGTAACGTTTTTCGAGTTATGTGCCAGAGTAAAGACATAAAATGTCAAAAACCACTGCAAATTATTACACAAAGGTTTACTGTTTACCTGTATAGATGCCCCTTCTGCGTAGATCATGTTTTCAGTAGTCAATCCCCTCGAGCCCCCCCCCCCCCCCCCCAGAAAAGCCCTAAATTGAGTACTGAAGCCGGCCCCGGAATTAAAAATCCCTACAAATGCGCGAGATTCAATAATTCAGTCATTAATTATTTGTAGTTCATGAAGCATAATGCAAATAATAAACCGTTGTGTAATAATTTACTTGTATAGGTACTCCTTCTACGTAGAGAGTATTATGAACCGTTGTGTAATAATTTACCTTTGTGTAATAATTTACCCAATATAATACTTCAACGTTCTTTGTTCAAGTTGCAAAAGTGCCTATCAGCAAAACCCAAAAGATCCATCATTTTTCAAATGAAATAATATCACAGAACAACCAACTCTACTAAATACAACCATCCGTGATTATGATCAGGTGCTCCCTTCCAGGGGGGCCCTGGCAATGATATCTGGGCTGGATTTATACCATTTGATTCACGATCATGTTGACGAAGCTTTTCGAGGCACACGAACGGCTGGTCGTACAATGCTCCGGGTGGTCTCAAACGACAAATTCTTTAGTTCAAGATCAGTTTAAAAACGGAATATGAAGTTGATTTTGACCAAATAATGGAAAAATTGAGGTCCTAACGAAGTTTCAGCCCTAAATTTGTGTTAAAATTTTGTCTAAAATTGTCGTTCTTTCGCACACAGTTTGGGTCCCCATTTGGGAACGCGTTTGGCTCCTAGTTATGCCCCGAACATCGGCAGCCCGATCAAAATACACCCAGCGGTTTTACGGCAGAAAAGTGGGTGTAAAATAGGGGTTTACGGGGTTTTGGTTCATTATTTTTGAGGTTCTAGTGAGCATGAGCTTGTGAGGTGTCCTTTTCCATGTTTTTTAGCGCGAGAAGTCCGAATATGAAGTTGATTCTGACCAAAGAGTGAAGAATAGTGTTATAACGAATGTTCAGCTCCTAGAATTCCTTTTTTATGAGTCAAAAACCTGGGAAATTGTCTGACATCACCATAACTTGTATAATAACACTAGAAGTGGAATGAACATGTAAATCAAGACAATTAAATGGCACTATCAGTGATCAAAGATAGTTTTTTGTCAAAAACAGGAGCCCATTTCGTGTTTTTGGGGGCCAAAATTGGTAGAAACCATGAAAAATAGCTAATTCCATTATTGCACATGAGAGAAACAAGAAATATATTTCCATCATTTCTGTCGGTACATTCAGTAGAATAATAAACCCATGTGACAAGGACTTCGCAGCGTTTTTGGCACCTTGAAAAGGAAAAAATTTTGAAGGGGGATGTTAAAAAGATGTATTACTGAGCGAATACATAGGTGTATATTCACTGAATAATAAACGAAAAGGTCCAAAGCACCTCACGTCGGGATTCCTTCCAACCCCTTAATGTCATTTTAGCGCTGGTGGCCCGTCCACTAGGCAGAAGTTCCGGGGTCGTGGCAGGAAAAGCGTTCAATCGCCACACTTTCCGCGCAGATGAACCCGATTAAAATTAGCGATTGGATCTTTCACACGGATTGTAAATTTAGAAATTTGGGCTGCTGGATGGAATGCCAGTTTTATCAATGCTTTATCAACATACACACGTGAACAGTGGCGGATCCAGGATGTTGTGGGGGGACTAACCAGACAATGTTTGGAAAAGTCCTAACCAAAAACTTGGATTTTAATGTATGTTTTGGTCTTCTAAATTGATATTAAAAAGTGCATCATTTTAAATTACGATTCCTCGCTCTGCAACAACGTTATCAGATGTACGATAATTATCATCTATTTACACGGTAATCCGGGGTACTGCACTGTTTACTATTTGACTTTGTACGATATACCCAATTTGTACGATAATTTGAAATTTTAGAGAACAAAGTGCATATTTTAGAATGTAATCCATTTTTTCTTCTTTATACTCTAGAATCCTGAGTATAAAAACGCTGCAAAGTCCATGTCACATGGGTTTATTATTCTATTGGACATACCTACAGAAACGTTGGCTGTTTATTCATTGTTTCTTTCATATAAAATAATTTAAATAGCCATTTCTGGTGGTTTCCACCAATTTTGGCCCCGAAACCACGAATTAGGTACACTCCTTTTTTTTCAAATTATCTTTGATCATTGATAGTACCATTTAATCGTTAATTTTGACCAAAGAGTGGAAAATTGAGGTTGTACCAGACGTTCAGCTCCCAAAATTGATTTTTTATGAGTCAAAAACCTGGGAAATCGTCTGAAATCACCATCAATTTGTAGAATAGCACTAGGAAAAGTTTCAACACGTGGATCAAGACGATTAAATGGCACTACCAATGATCAAAGATAATTTGAAAAAAAAAGAGAAAAAAAAGAGCGTAGTAGGTACCTAATTAAAGTTTTGGGGGCCAAAATTGGTGGAAACCACCGGAAATAGCTATTTCAATTATTTTACATGAAAGCAACAATAAATGAACAGCCAGCATCTGCAGGTGTGTCCAGTAGAATAATAAACCCATGTGACAAGGACTTTGCAGCGTTTTTGCTTTTGTAACATGTTACTAACATGAGCTTTTGAAGTATCGTTTTCCATGTTTTTGGGACGAGAAGACCGAATATGAAGTTGATTTTGACCAAAGAGGGGAAAATTGAGGTTCTAAGGAAGTTTTAGCCTTAAATTTAAGTTAAATTTTGGTCTAAAATCGTCATTTTTCCGCACACAGTTCGTGCCCCCATTTGGGAACACATTTGGGTCCTAGTTGTGCTCCGAAACACGGCAGCCCGATCGGCATACACCCAGGGGTGATATGGGAGAAAAATGGGTGTAAAAATAGGGGTTTTCGAGGAATTTTTGAGGTTTTAGTGAACATAAGCTTATGAGGTATCGTTTTCCATGTTTTTTAGGGCGAGAAGACCGAATATTAGGTTGATTTTGACCGAAGAGTGAAGAATTGAGGTTGTAACGAAGGTTCAGCTCCCGAAATTCATTTTTTATGATTCAGAAACATGGGAAATTGTCTGAAATCACAATACATTTGTATAATAACACTAGAAGTTGTATGAACAGGTGAATCAAGACAATTAAATGGTGCTATCAATGATCAAAAATAATCTGTTGAAAGGAAAAGCCGAGCCTAATTCGTGTTTTTGGGGGGCCAAAAATGGTGAAAACCATCAAAAATAGCCATTTCAATAATTTCACACGAAAGAAACATTAAATGAACAGCCAAAATTTCTGTACGTACATGTCCGGTAGAATAATAAACCCATGTGACAAGGACTTTGCAGCGTTTTTCCGTTTTAGTAACATATTGGTAACATGAGCTTTTAAGGTATCGTTTTTCATGTTTTTACCGAATATGAAGTCGATTTTGACCAAAGAATAGAAAATTGAGGTTCTACCAGATGTTCAGCTCCCGAAATTGATTTTTTATGAGTCAAAAACCTGGGAAATCGTCTGAAATCACCATCAGTTTGTAGAATAACACTGGAAAAATTGTCAACACGTGGATCAAGACGATTAAATGGCACTACCAATGATCGAAGATAAATTGAAAAAAAAAAAAAAAAGGAGCGTACCTACCTTATTCGATTTTTATGGGCCAAAAATGGTGAAAACCATCAGAAATAGCTATTTCAATTATTTCACATGAAATAAACAATAAATGAACAGCCCAAATTTCTGTAGGTTCCAGTAGAATAATAAACCCATGTGACAAGGACTTTGCAGCGTTTTTGGAATCTACGCACCTTGAAACGGAAAAGAAAAAAATTTGAGGGGGTGTTATAAAATTTTTTTGCTGAGCGAATACATAGGTGTATTATTCACAGAATAATAAACCAAAACAGTTTCAACTCTTGGCCTGTCATTTATTTATAACCCTTTCTAATAGGATTAAAACGCAGCAAATCCCTGCACAACGGTTTATTATTTTGTACAGAATACAGCTCTCTATGTAGATAACCCGTCTATATAATATAATATAATGTAGGTATGTACTATTCTATATACAGGGTGTCCCTCGAGTTATGCCCGACCCGACTCCTACGTGTTCTGCAACTCATTTCCGACCAAAAGTGCCTCATAGCAATTTTTTTTTAGAGGCCTCGTTTCCGAGTTATTCGCGATTTAAGATTTTTTTCGTGTTTTCGATCTTATGTCACTAAAACTGTCATAACTCCCTCAATTTTGGAGATAGCTCAAATTTGAAGACACCGTTGGAAAGAACGTTAAATTTCCTATCTATTTGATGTCAGAAAACATTTTTTTTCATTGCATTGAAGATGTGCGATTGCCGCGCGAAATGGCAGTTTTGTCAAAATCTTGAAATCGCCTGTTTTTCATCTCGCCTAGCAACCCCATTTGCTTGACGCAGAACTGTGCAGGCCTGGTAAAACGTGCGCCAAAATGTCAGCTTTCCAACGGTGTAGTCGTTTTGGTTTTTAAAAATATTTTAACATGTTTAATGTTTTAGGGCTGGGGGTCATTCTGTGAATTCCGACACGCAAATATGCAACGTTTTTCATTAGTTACTACACAGTTACTACCTTCTGTTGTAGCAACCATAAAGAATATCGCACTCGAAAGAAACAAGAGTCAATAGCTACGTTTTTCATTGGTTACTACACAGTTACTACCTTCTGTTGTAGCAACCATATGTTGATGGCGAGTTCTATAATAAGTACAGTAAATGCAACATTATACTTGTAGAGTTCAGTGAAATTGTGGCTTTCATTTTTTCTTGACATTAAAAAAATCTAATTTCTCCCTTGCGAGGGAAAAACATTAAACATGATTTAATGTTTTTCCCTCTCAAGGGAGAAATTTAAACTGTTTAGTTAAGGAAATGGTGTTTAACTGCAGAAAAACGTGTGTTTTCTGTTAAAATTGAGGTTTTTCAAAAGTCTCGACGAAAAAAGGTTGGAGGCGGGATATTACGTAACTTTTCTCGCTGAATCGAATGGTGACAACGCCAGACCTCTCAAGTGACGATTTGAGTTAGTTTTGTCGGATGCATAAACCCGTTCGTTTGTGAACAGCGTCTACGTCATTTCTAAGCTGTCCGGCCAAAGTCAAGATAATCGAAGAGCCTAGAGACGGCTGTTGTTTGTGTTCATTTACGATTGATTGCGATGAGTTGCATTCATCTTTTTGCTGACACATGGACCCTTATCAAACCAGATTTACGTATCATTATCAACTCTTCCGTTTCGTCTCTTTCCTCGCCGTATTTCCTTCAGCGTGGTTTCCCTATTGCATATTTCCATTCATCATGGTGCGCTATAGCTTATACCACAAGTGAGTATGTTGACATGATTTTTGTGTACGGTTTTGCCAATGGTAATGCTTCTGAAGCAGCAAGGGAGTATGCTCAGCGGTTTCCCGACCGACGGACTCCATACGCACAAACATTTTCAAGGGTATGTCCGTGTGCTTTATTATGAAGGTGCTCGTTTTTGTGTTCGGGATTACGGTGATCGTGCTCACACTCCTCCTGTGTACAACTCACACCCTTGCGAGCACATGAAATTGTCTGCATTAATAAGCTGGTAGTAATAACCAAAACCTTAGTGACAAAAAAATGGATTAGTAGATGAAAAAAATATAGTTTAGTAGATAAAAAAAAAGGAGTAGTGACATAAACAATATTATTTACCAATATTTTTTCCTCATACTATCCGACGTGTTCGCAAGGGTGTGAGTTGTACACAGGAGGAGTGTGAGCACGATCACCGTAATCCCGAACACAAAAACGAGCACCTTCATAATAAAGCACACGGACATACCCTTGAAAATGTTTGTGCGTATGGAGTCCGTCGGTCGGGAAACCGCTGAGCATACTCCCTTGCTGCTTCAGAAGCATTACCATTGGCAAAACCGTACACAAAAATCATGTCAACATACTCACTTGTGGTATAGCTATAGCGCACCATGATGAATGGAAATATGCAATAGGGAAACCACGCTGAAGGAAATACGGCGAGGAAAGAGACGAAAGGGAAGAGTTGATAATGATACGTAAATCTGGTTTGATAAGGGTCCATGTGTCAGCAAAAAGATGAATGCAACTCATCGCAATCAATCGTAAATGAACACAAACAACAGCCGTCTCTAGGCTCTTCGATTATCTTGACTTTGGCCGGACAGCTTAGAAATGACGTAGACGCTGTTCACAAACGAACGGGTTTATGCATCCGACAAAACTAACTCAAATCGTCACTTGAGAGGTCTGGCGTTGTCACCATTCGATTCAGCGAGAAAAGTTACGTAATATCCCGCCTCCAACCTTTTTTCGTCGAGACTTGAAAAACCTCAATTTTAACAGAAAACACACGTTTTTCTGCAGTTAAACACCATTTCCTTAACTAAAAATATTTTTAAAAACCAAAACGACTACACGGTTGGAAAGCTGACATTTTGGCGCACGTTTTACCAGGCCTGCACAGTTCTCCGTCAAGCAAATGGGGTTCCTAGGCGAGATGAAAAACAGGCGATTTCAAGATTTTGACAAAACTGCCATTTTGCGCGGCAATCGCACATCTTCAATGCAATTAAAAAAAATGTTTTCTGACATCAAATAGATAGGAAATTTAATGTTCTTTCCAACGGTGTCTTCAAATTTGAGCTATCTCCAAAATTGAGGGAGTTATGACAGTTTTAGTGACATAAGATCGAAAACACGAAAAAAATCCTAAATCGCGAATAACTCGGAAACGAGGCCTCTAAAAAAAAATTGCTATGAGGCACTTTTGGTCGGAAATGAGTTGTAGAACACGTAGGAGTCGGGTCGGGCATAACTCGTGGGACACCCTGTATAGAACGCAGACCCTTTATGTTAGTTCCTAACCCCGTACTCGTTACTAGGCACCTACCTAAATCACTAGTTGAATGTTGCTAAAATAATACTTTCGATGACAAACAGTAACTAGAACGGCAAAAAGAAACGCAAATAATGAAGTTCTGAAGGGAAATTGTTGATGCGGAGTGAAATAGATGCCCCTTCTGCGTGGATCACTGTTTTCTGTGGCCAATACCTTTTTTTTTGCTTTTGCTTTTTATAATAGGGAGCATCTGATTCAATTCTATCTCAATTTTAAAACAAAATAATAATGTTGCGATAGTTGACTGACTATTAAGTAAATATCGCAATATGATTCACAAATTTGAACTGCGCCTTCATTAGTATTGTATCGTTAAAACTGTTGCAATAAATTATTCTTTGTTCTGAACTTTGCCGAAATGAGTGACCTCGTGCTCGTATCATAAATCACTTATTCGTCTATGTAAGAACATGAATGAGCTGTTTTTACAAAAATAATATTTCATCTCCGTAAAAATATAAGGAAATGGAAAGGGTCCGTAGAGACCTTCGGCAGCTGTCCACTGGGCTCCGCATCAATATTGACGGTGAATCTTTCAAAAGGCTCACGAAGAAACTACTCATACTTTTTCTTGGCCCACTCTCGAACAGAAAGAGAATGTTACTTCGTTCTGAATCGAGTAGGTAAGTCCGAATGAAGGTAGAGTTCTGCAATAGGAAAGTAATGGCGCACTTCTCTACCCTGCTCTACGTTTGCTCTTTACCAATGAAATGTGGCGGATAATAAAATTCTTCACGAACAATACCTTCATGACTCTACTGTTGGCAACTGTGCGGAACGGTACCCATCCTGCTGGAACGTGTGTCTCATAAATAAAACCTTTTTGTCACAACCCGTTCGTTACAACCTCAATTCTCCACTCTTTGGTCAAAATCTACTTCATGTTCGGTCTCCTCATCCTGAAAGACAAAGAAAACGATACCTCACAGGTTCATGTTACGAAAACACCAAAATAACCCTATTCTTACCCCCCATTTTGGTTTATTATTCTGTGAATAATACACCTATGTATTCGCTCAGCAAAAAATTTTTATAACACCCCCTCAAAATTTTTTCTTTTCCGTTTCAAGGTGCGCAGATTCCAAAAATGCAATGTCCGTCCGCCGTCCGCCGTACGCCGTACGCCGTACGCCGTATCACGTGTACAGGCTTCATTTTCGGTCTAAAAAAGTCGTTCTTTCGCACACATGCTCCATTTGGGCCCTAGTTGTGTCCCGAAACTTTTCATCCCGATCGGAATATACCCAGGGGTGTTATGAGTGAAAATGTGTATAAAAATAGGTACTTTTTGCGTTTTAACAACATGTTAGGAACATGAGCTTTTGAGGTATCTTTTTCCATGTTTTTGAGGACGAGAAGACCGAATATGAAGTCGATTTTGACCAAAGACGCGGAAATTGAGGTTTTACCAAAGGTTCAGCTCCCAAAATTGGTTTTTTATGAGTCAAAAACCTGGAAAACTGTCTGAAATCACCATCAATTTGTACAATAACATTGGAAAAAGTGTAAACAGGTGAATCAAGACCATTAAATGCCACTACCAATGATCAAGGATGATCTTAAAAAAAAAAAAAAGTACCTATTTCATGTTTTGGGGGCCAAAATTGGTGGAAATCATCAGAAATAGCTATTTCAATCATTCCACATGAAAGAAACAATACATTTAACTGCCAACAAAAATCTCTAGAACTCCAATAGAATAATAAACCCATATGACAAGGACTTTGCAGCGTTTTTCACCCATAACACCCCTGGGTATATTCCGATCGGGCTGCAAAGTTTCGGGACACAACTAGGGCCCCAGTGGGGCCCGAGTGGGCCAGTGGTGCGAATTATTAAGACCGAAATTAAGGTACATATGGATGATAAGGCGGACGGCTGACGGACTTTGCATTTTTCGAATCTACGCACCTCGAAATGTAAAAGAGAAAATTGTACTAAGGTATTATACGGAGGCCACTAGTTTCCACCGCGCTGCTGCGGTGTAATTAGGATTTTGGTTTGTAAACACCTTACCAACACTATCCTTGATAATAATGAATCGGAAGATGTCCAGTGATTCATACTGTTAGTTCATTAAAGTCAGGATGTAGTTTTCTCGTTTCCCCGGAAAGGGGAACCCCCTCAAAACTAGTGGCCTCCGTACAATACCTAAGTACCGAAAAAATGTTTAGGGGCAGTTATAAAAATGTTTTGCTGAGGTTGCGGAGATTCAAAAAACGCTGCAAAGTCCTTGTCACATGGGTTTATTATTCTATTGGGGTTCTAGAGATTCTTGTTGGCAGTTAAATTTATTGTTTCTCTCATGTGGAATGATTGAATTAGCTATTCCTGTTGATTTCCACCAATTTTGGCCCCCAAAACATGAAATAGGTACACTTTTTTTCCCCCTGCTGTTTACACTTTTTCTAATGTTAGTATACACATTGATGGTGATTTCAGACAGTTTTCCAGGTTTTTGACTAAAAAAAAACAATTTTGGGAGCTGAACCAATGGTAAAACCTCAATTTCCGCGTCTTTGGTCAAAATCGACTTCATATTTGGTATTCTCGTCCCCAAAAACATGGAAAACGATACCTCAAAAGCTCATTTTACTAACATGTTGCTAAAACGCAAAAAGTACCTATTTTTACACACATTTTCACTCATAACACCCCTGGGTATATTCCGATCGGGCTGCAAAGTTTCGGGACAACTAGGGCCCAAATTTGTGCATGTGTGCGGAAGAATGAATTTGCTGATGAGTGCTGAATGATGAGTGCTGGAGCCGGCCTAGCAATTATAGTTTCATAAATTTGCGGTGGATTCAGGAATTCTTTATTTATTTATTATTTGTTGTTATTCATAAAGCATACCTTTTTCCAGGTTACAGAAGTACCTATAATCAAAATCCAAAATAACCATCATTCTTCTGATGAACTAATACCACGGAACAGCCAACTCGATTTCCTGTAGTCATGAGTGATTTCAATCACCTGTTCTCTAGCAATGATATCTGGGCTGGATGCATTGGTACCGTTTCATTCGCGATCATGTTGACGAAGGTTTTCGGTGCAAATGAGCGGTTGGACGTACAATGCTCCGGGTGGTATCAACAAACCCTCAAGTTTGAGATCAATAACTATTTAATAGAGTAAAATAAAAACTGCTGTAAAAACTGGATAATTGATATTTCAAGGTACCGACTCTTCAATAAAAACGCTGCAAATTATTACACAAAGGTTCATTATTCACCTGTATAGATGCCCCTTCTGCATAGATCACCGTTTTCTGCGTCAATACCCTCGAGCTCCCCCCAGGAAAGCCCTAAATCGAGCACTGGAGCCGGCCTAGAATTAAAGTTTCCTACAAATTCGCGGGATTCAATATTATTCAATCGCTAATTATTTGTAGTTATTCATGAAGCATAAGGCGAATAATAGACCGTTGTGTAATAATTTACTGTTGTATAATAATTTGCCCATCATACTTCACCGTTTGTTCAAGTTACAAAAGTACCTACCAACAAAATCCAAAACAGCCTTCATTTTTCAAATGGAATAATATCACAGAACAACCAACTCGACTTCATACTCCGTGAATATAATCAGGTGTTCCCTAGTGATGATATGTGGGCTGAATGTATACAATTTCATTCACTCTGCTGTTGACAATGCCGATCGTTGCAAACTTGGAGGCCTTACTGTAGAGGAACGGCTGGACGTACAATGCTCCGGGTGATCTAAAAAAACTCGTAAGTTCAAGAAAAAAAGATTCACGCAAAAAAAGGAATAGGCATCCAGAAAATTACCCCTTAGAGATGACTGACAGTAACGTCAAGCTTCGAGGACCAACTAGACCCCGAACGGAATCTATAACCCGAATTTCATCAATTTTGATTCATGGTAACTAAGAAAAGCGCTAAGTACGGCGGACGGACAGTAATTTTGGTTTATTATTTTCAATAATGAACCATTGGGATCGAGCATGAAAAAAAAAATTCTTACCCCCCCTCAAAATTTGATGGTTTACGTTTCAAGGTATGTTGAATCACGGCCGGCTTCAGGTTGAATCCAAAACTGTAATAAAAACGCTGCAAATCCCTGCACAACGGTTTATTATTTTGTACAGAATACCCTTCTGTTACAGGTCACAGCTCTCTGTGTAGATAACCCGTCTATATAATATAATATATACTATTGTATACATATTATGTAGATCGCAGACCCTCCGTAGGTTAGTACCTAACCCCGTACTCGTTACTAGGTATCTACCTAAATCACGAGTTAAATGTTGCTAAAATAATTCTATCGATGACAAACAGTACCTAACAAAAAGAAACAACACATAATGAACCGTTGTGTAATAATTTACCGCTGAGTAATGATTTACCATCGTGTAGTAATAATTTGCCCAACGGTTGTTCAAGTTTCACTACCTACCAACAAACTCCAAAAGAGCCATCATTTTTCAAATGAAATAATATCACAGAACAACCAACTCGACTTCATACTCCGCCAATATAATCAGGTGTTCCCTAGCAATGATTTTATCTCCGGCAAATTTCCTATCGTCGGCGCGTCCCTGATAACGAGATTTGGTTTGAATGTATACAATTTCATTCACACTGGAGTCGAAAATGCCTGTCGGTGCAAACTTCGGGGCCTTACTGTGAACGAACGGCTGGACGTACGATGCTCCGGGTGGTCTTAAAAAACTCGTAAGTTTTGAAAATTTCAACCCCTAATTTGAACCCCTTAGAGATGGCTGACAGTAACGTCGAGCTTCGAGGACCAACTAGACCCCGAACGGAACCTATAACCCGAATTTCATCAATTTTGTTTCATGGTAACTAAGAAAAGTGGCCCGTACGGCGTACGGCGGACAGACAGAAATATTTTTATTGCAATTTTGGATTCTACATACCTTGAAACGTAAACCATCAAATTTTGAAGGGGGGGTAAGAATTTTTTTTTTTTTTTTTCATGCTCGATTCCAATGGTTCATTATTGAAAATAATGAACCAAAAATTTCTGTCTGTCCGCCGTACGCCGTACGGGCCACTTTTCTTAGTTACCATGAATAAAAATTGATGAAATTCAGGTTATCGGTTCCGTTCGGGGTCTAGTTGGTCCTCGAAGCTCGGCGTTGCTGTCAGTCAACTCTAAGGGGTTCAAAATAGGGGTTGAAATTTTCAGAACGCCTTAGCTCGAAAACTTTCGACAGAAGGATATGGTTTTTTTTACGTAATTATTAAATTTGTCTTGAGCTAAAAAATTTTTGAGACCACCCGGAGCATTGTACGTCCAGCCGTTCGTGTGCACCAAAAAGCTTCGTCAACACGATCGTGAATCAAACGGTATAAATCCGGCGGGGATATCATCACTAGGGAGCACCTGATTATAATCACGGATGGCTGTATGAAGTCGAGTTGGTTGTTCTGCGATATTATTTCATTTGATAAGTGATGGACTATTGGATTTTGTTGGTAGGTACTTTTGAAACTTGAACAAACGTTGAGGTATTATTGATGGATAATTTATAACACAGTGGTAAATTATTACACAACGGTAAATTATTACACAACGGTTCATGTACCTGTAAGGTGCTGGATTTTGTTGATCGGTACTTTTGCAACTTGAACAAAGGTTATTTCATTTGATAAGTGATGGACTATTGGATTTTGTTGGTAGGTACTTCTGAAACTTGAACAAACGTTGAAGTATTATTGATGGATAAATTATTACACAGTGGTTAATTATTACACAACGTTTCATGTACCTAGAAGGTGCTGGATTTTGTTGATCGGTACTTTTGCAACTTGAACAAGTGATGGACTATTGGATTTTGTTGGTAGGTACTTCTGAAACTTGAACAAACGTTGAAGTATTGTTGATGGGTAAATTATTACACAATGGTAAATTATCACACAACGGCAAACTATTACACAACGGTAAATTATTACACAACGGTTCATCAACCAAGAAGGGGCTGGATTTTGTTGATCGGACTTGAATAACCGTTGAAGTATTATTGATGGGCAAGTTATTACATAACGGTTCATCATACTTGACCACGAAGGTAGGTATTGACCACAGAAAACAGTGATCTACGCAGAAGGGGTATCCATTTCACTCCACATCAATTTACCTTTGAACTTCATTAATTGTGTTTCTTTTCGCCATTTTAGTTACTGTTGGCATCGACAGAATTATTTTAGCAACATTTAACTCGTGATTTAGGCTACCTAGTAACGAGTACGGGGTTAGGTACTAACGCTGCGCTCTAGGACTGCGCCCTACATAAGATGTATAGAATAGTACATATTATAGTATATAGACGGGTTATCTATACAGAGAGCTGTGATCTGTAACAGAAGGGTATTCTGTACAAAATAATAAACCGTTTTGCACGGATTTGCAGCGTTTTTTTATTGCATTTTCGGAATCTACAAACCTTGAAATGTAAACCATCAATTTTGAGAGGGGTTTTTTTTCATGCTCGATTCCAAAGTTTCGTTATTGAGAATAAGAAACAAAAATAATGATGATATTAATACGTTCCTTTCCAAAATAGGAACGTAGTTCCCGCCAAGCACTGGATATTGTAAAAAGGAAAGGTATAGAGTACTTTTATTTTAAAAATATTATGGTATTAAACTAAAATATACATATGAATACAACAAGGCTGCTTCAGTTAATAATAAATAGAAAAGGGAAAGAAATTACCAAAAAATTGAATTTACAAGATAGAAAAGATAATGAAGGTGGTAGGGGGGAAAGAAGAGCATGGAAAGGGTAGTGATAAGGAAGAAGGTGGAGGTGAAGATGAAGGCTTTTGAACATGAAGATGAAGCTCAAGCTCCGAAATGTGCCCTCAGCCGAGAGCTGAAAACACCGATTGATGGTCTTTACCGGTCAATCACCCTGTTTTTCATTTATCCAGTCAGGAATGATGAATCTATCAATTAAGCCGGGTTTGAATGAAAAACGAGCTCATCAATTATTTCGTAAGAAAAATGAAAAATGTGCCGGAGGGTGATCCTGCAATTACAGAGGTCCGACGTTCTGTCTATTGTGGTAACGGTGGATCGAGGGGGGAAGAGCGAACCCGCCAGTTATAGAGGTCGAGAGTGAAAGTCCATTCAATTAACCAGGTTTTTGGGCAGAATTTATGGTTTCAATCAAACAAGTTTTTATCTGCAATTTTTTATAGAGGTTTTCGGGCCTCAAGGGAGTGGTACCGGAAAACATTCTTGAATAAAACAGTTTTTTCAATTATCCAAAACTGTCAATTAACCACGTCCTACTCTATACCCTTCTATTGAAAGTTGTTGAAATACCCTATTTTTCCCTTAGAGATGATGGGCCGAGCTTCGCGGATCAACCAGACTCCGAATTAGACTCACAAACCAAATTTCACCAATTTTCATTCATGGTAACTGAGGAAATACGGCGGACGGACAGAAATTTGTTTATTCCATTTTCGGGTTCTACGTACTTTGAACGGAAACCATAAAATTTGGTGGTGCGGGGGGGGGGGGGGGGATATAGATTCCCCCCCCATGCTCGATTCAAAAGGTTCATTATTGAAAATAATTACTTAACCAAATGTAAACATATTCCCATAATGAACCTTCGGAATCGAGCATGAACATTTTTGACCCCCCCCCCCCCCCCCCCCTCATAATTTCCGTTTCAAGGTATGTAGAATCCGAAAATGCAATTGTGATGAATTTAAATTTATCATCACGGTGGCGTGAAGGAGTGAATAGATGAGAGCGAGGGGAATTTCACCTAGGCGGCGGTAATCCACCGATGTAGGTGAGAGGAAGGATATTCACCCAGGCGGCGGTAATCCACCGATGTGAGTGAAGGGAGGAATCTCGTCTAGGCGGCGGTAATCCACCGATGTAGGCGAGAGGAAGGAAATTCACCCAGGCGGCGGTAATCCACCGATGTGGGTGAAGGAAGGAAGGTGCTTGTCTAGGCGGCGGTAATCCACCGATGTAGACAAGAGGAGAAGGTAGGAGGTGAATTCCCAGAGCGGCGGATACCACCAGGCATCTGGGAGGAGGAAGGTAGAGAGAGAAGAGAGAGCTGGTTAGAGGAAGTGTCGAATGAAGCTAAAGCTCCAGGATCCGGGATTATATAGGACTTGAAGTCCTCTCCCTCCAGCTCCCTGCTGGGAGCTGGTAGTGGGGCACCAGGTTGTGTCCCCCGGATTCTGTCGCCTGTCTCCCCACTCAGATGTTTATTGACGGAAGGTAATTTCTACATCGGAATATTGGTGAGAGCTTTAAGGTTGTAGTGGAGTGTTCCCGGGAGGGACTCACGACAGCAATAAAAAATGTCTGAGCATTGTACGTCCTACCGTTCGTTCACAGTAAGGCCCAGAAGTTTGCACCGACAGGCTTCTTCAACAGGAGGGTGAATAAATTGTATACATTCAGCCCAGATATCATGCTAGGGACGCGACAACAATTGGGAGTTGGCCCGAGGTAATCATTGCTAGGGAGCACCTGATTATAGTCACGGATGGCCTGTATGAAGTAGAGTTCGTTATTCTGTGATATTATTTCATTTGAAAAATGCTCTTTTGGATTCTGTTGATAGGTGCTTTTGTAACTTGAACAAACGTTGAAGTATTATTGTGTAAGTTATTACACAATGGCAAATTATTACATAACGGTTTATTATACTGTACACGCAGAAGGGGCACGCACCTATACAGGTAAATGATTACACAACGGTTTATTATTTACCTAATGCTTCATGAATAACTACAAATAATTAATGATAGAATTATTGATTCCCGCGCATTTGTATGAAACTTTATTTCCCGGGCCATCTCCAGTACTCCATTTAAGGCTTTCCTATGTGGAACTCGGGGTATTGACCACAGAAAACAGTGATCTACGCAGAAAGGGCACCTATACAGGTAAATAATATACCTTTGTGTAATAATTTGCAGCGTTTTTTATTCAATTTTCCGATTTTACGTACTTACCTTGAAACGTGAACCATCTAATTTTGATTGTGGTGGGTGGGGGGGGGGGGGGGGGGTTAAAATTTTCTTCAGACTCCAAAGGTTCATTAATGAATATAATAAACCAAAATTTCTGTCCGTACGCCGTAATGACTGATATACATCGAATAGAAATGATCAAGATTGAAATCTCTGTAAAACACACCAAAGCTGGCAGCCTCCCCATTTTCTTTGCGTTTCAACTTGAACCCATTTTCGAGGTTCACTGACCATCATCAACTCTATTATGAAGTTCTTCTAGCGTAGCTAAGCACTTTATTGAACTTGAGATTTCTTGTCGGCACGGCCGATTGAGTTCAAAATCGATCGGCTCGGCTCCCCACGAGAGCTGCTCTTGATAGTTTACCGTGAGCTTGTTGATGACCGTTCGTGCTCGGGTGGAACTTATCCGCTGCTGTTCGCCATTATTTCCGCTTTGTTAGCGAACTGAGGTTTCCCCCCTACGTGTTGTGGTCGCATACCATCGCGGTAACTTCTTTCCTTCCCAACAGAAATGCCTTATTCGAAGGCTCTAAACAACTAAAATAACCTACCGTGTTTAGGTAAACGCCTATTTACTAGAAACTATTACTTGTTCAGTGACACTGTGAGATGTGAGGCTGAAATTTCGTTCTCACCATTCAAGTACAGTATTTTTGATCCTCAATGTCAACGTCATTAACGATTTTCGACCATTATGCATACATAATGATACACGGGTATTGATACATTCACAAACATGTTATGGTAAGCTATCCTTAATGTGGTGATATTATTACCAACTCCTGTTGCTACGGACGCCTCCTCAAATCGTTTGAGACCATATATTGATCTCTTCCGACAACAGAGACACATGAGTCATTTGGGTCTTGTTCGAGCTCAGTTAATTCAACAAGACCTTCCGCAATAGTACCATCATTACGATTAATTGGGGTGTTCGTGAAATAGACATTATAATTAGGTAGCAATGTGGGGTCAGTCATTACACTGACTTTGCCATCCTTCAGTTAAGATTATGAAGTCGGGTTCCCATTTGGCATATCGTAGATGAGCAAATAATTCATCCACATTTTTATTAAAACTTCTAATATTCAAGTGGAAGAATATTAAGCAGGTCTCAGTATCGACGGTTTTAATGTAGGATTCAAAATCATTAAAACTAGAACAAGAAACAGACGTCAACATTCCAGGGTTCAAGGCATTTTCAAGATCTGAGGGTGAGTTTATATTCATGTTTCGGACCATTTCAACTATCAATACTACTTTTCAATTTTCTATTTTCCATCAGCTATGAAAATGAGGAGAATGAGAAGTCATCGTCTACAGACGATCGACGTCCTCAAATGACTTGATGGCTTTAGCTCGGTCGCCTTCATCTTTGCGGACATAAACAACGGAATTTCTCACCCAGACGTATTTAATGCCTCTCTCCTTAGCCTTAGCCTTGGTAAGACGAAGCAACTCCATCCGGAAGGAGGTGAGGTTTTCGTTAATGTAAATTCGATGGCTAGGCCAATCCTTTGACAGTTTTTCAGCAGTAAGATTCTTGTAAATTCTTGCAGCGCGAACTAGATTATCCCTCACGTCGGCTGAGCACAATATAGCCATTATTTTACGGGGACGATCTTTACGAACTTCACCAATTCTGAACGCTCTATTTACGGTGCCACAATCCACTTGGAGTATTCTGGATGCTTCTGTCACTATTACGATGCAGTCTTCGTTGGTTGTCTCCGGAACGTCGTGAAATTCGATGTTAACATCCCGCGAAATTTGCTCTAAAACATCTACTTTCTACTGCAGCTTGCCGACGACTATCTTCAAGTTCGAATTTTCTTTCGTCAATGAATCAACGGTAGCCCTCATCTTCGACATGTCCTCCACGAACTTGTCGAACTGAGCACTCATATCTGTGACTGAATACTCTTATTACACAACGGTGAATTATTACACAACGGTAAATTATGACACCACGGCAAATTATTACACAACGGTAAATAATTACGCAACGGCTCAACTACCCAGAAGGGGCTGGATTTTGTTGATAGGTACTTTTGCGACTGGAACAACCGTTGAAGTATTGTTGATGGGTAAATTATTACACAATGGCAAATTATTACACAACGGTAAATTATTACACAACGGCTCATCTACGCAGTTAAGGGGCTGGATTTTCTGGATAGGTACTTTTGCAACTTGAACAACCGTTGAAGTATTATTGATGGGCAAATTATTACACAATGACAAATTATTACACAACGACAAATTATTACACAACGGCAAATTATATTACACAACGGTAAATTATTACACAACGGTAAATTATTACACCACGGTAAATTATTACACAACGGCTCATCTACCAAGAAGGGGCTGGATTTTGTTGATAGGTACTTTTGCAACTTGAACAACCGTTGATGTATTATTGATGGGCAAACTATTACACAACGGTTCATTATTCTATCTCCGTAGAAGGGGAACCTATACAGGTAAATTATTACACAACGGTTTAGGTAGGTACCTAGTAACGAGTACGGGGTTAGGTACAATCCTACGGAGAGTCCGCGATCTACATAATATGTGTAGAATATTACATATTATTATATTATATAGACGGATTATCTATACAGAGAGCTGTGATCTGTAACAGAAGGGTATTCTGTACAAAATAATAAACCGTTGTGCAGGGATTTGCAGCGTTTTTTAATCGATGTAATTATACCCTCCGTAATCCATGGAGTCAACTTAATGTGTTTCAGTGTAATCGTCTTCATATGGGTAGATTCCGCAACAGCATCATCTATGATTCTAACTAACAGACTCACAGCCACATTTACATCTGATTGTTCTAATATGGGATTCCAGTCTGTCTTATCAAACTTATAATTTAATACATTCAAGTCAACAGTTTTAATGGATCTACTAATATTAGTTTCCCTTTCAATCTTGCGTGCTACAGGAAGTGATAAAACTACGGTGAAATGATCGGTGATATGGGTTTCCATTACTCCCGTAGTTATCTCATTGATACTGGATCTAATTGCGATATGATCTATACAACTCCTTGATGTCCCCTGCACTCTCGTCGGAATGTTTATAAGGTTGAAATATCCCAAGGAATGAATAATCTCCGAATATTGTTCGACCTGACTGTCACATCTCAATAAATCAATGTTCATATCGCCAATTATAACTGAATGCTGGGCGTTACATTTTTAAGAGGGAATTGCCCAGGCGGTTATGAGCGAATCACCACCGACATCTGAGATCTTTTTGGAGAGTTTTGCCCAGGCGGTTATGAGCGAGTCACCACCGACATCTAGGATCTTTTAGGTTGTGTCCAGGCGGTTATGAGCGAATCACCACCGTCATCTGGAATCTTTTGAGGAGAATTTGCCTAGGCGGTTATGGGCTGACCACCACCGTCATCTAGGATCTTTTAGGTTGTAGGAGAGAGAGCAGGGTAGGAAGAGAGAGAGTAGCCAGCGGCTAGAGGAAGCGTCGAATGGTTAAAAAGGCGCAGGATCCGAGTTTTTATAGCCAGGGGAACCTTCTCCTTCCAACCCCCTGTTAGGGGTTGATGGAGGGGCTCCAGGTTGTGCACTTGGATCCTGCGGCTTGTCTCCCCACTCGTACCGTTTATTGGTAGCAACTAAAGTTTGTGGTAAAATATTTGGCGAGAACTTAATGCTAGATGGAGTGGTTCCTGGAGGGACTCACGACAGAGGTCCCCCCAGTTCGAGCAAACATTTGACAAGGGCTGAGGGCTACGGTACAGATAGGGGCTGAAGGCGCAAAGTTACAGGGGGGCTGAGGGCCAGGGCAAACAGGTATGGTGCTGAAGGCAATGAAGGCAGAAGGATGAGGGCACGGTAAGTATAGATGGCTGAGGGCGCGGTGCTTAATACTAGGTAACATGGTGTGCTTAAAAACTAGTCAACAAGGTGCTTAATACTAGGTAACATGGTTTGCTTAACAACTAGTCAACAAGGTGCTTAAACGAGGTAAATTAGACAATGGAGGCTGATGGCTGGTGACTTGGGGCTAAGATGGTGAGTATTTACATAGCAGGTGAGGATGTACATGAGGGTGAGTATTTACATAGGAGGTGAGGTTGTACATGAGGGTGAGTATTTACATACTAGTGGGTAGTGTATAGTAACAGGTAGTATAGTAGGAGATACGTAGAATTAGGCTAGTTATGTACAATGTTAGGCAACAGTTAGTTACAATAGTTGACACAATAGTTACAATAGGCAATAGCTAGTTAGAATAGTTGACACAATAGTTACAATAGGTTAGTTACAATAGTTAGTTGGTACAGTTATTTACAATAGTGCAATAGTGATGTACAATGGTTATTTACAAGGGGAGACAAGATATGGTGGCACAATTTTCCGCCGTTTTCTAGGTATGGTGTTGGGACTGACAGAGGTGAGTGTGTGGAGGTGTGTGTTGGAATGGGGGGGTGGTGTGGTGATAGCGAAGAGAGGAGGCGCCCCGGTGATGTGGCAGGGTGATGTGGGGATGTGGATGGGTTGGTGAGGAGGATGACGGGGCAGAGAGGCGACACCCTCCAACAGTCTTCACGTTGGTGAAGACTGATGGAGGGGTTGAGCCGTTGGGAGCCGGTACCCGGGGCGTCGCGGAGAGTGGCGGCGACGTCGGGGTCCGGTGAGGGAGATGGAGGAGATGTGAGGTGTTGCGGGTGCGTGGGTGAGAGGGGGATTTGTGTGGCGAGATTGGTCGGGGAGGACCGGAGCTGGTTTACATCGGGCGAGGGGTACGGTGTG
Source organism: Leptopterna dolabrata (assembly GCA_954871275.1). NCBI lineage: Eukaryota > Metazoa > Arthropoda > Insecta > Hemiptera > Miridae > Leptopterna > Leptopterna dolabrata. The sequence goes on along the minus strand of OX940975.1, from coordinate 77,670,507 downwards.
GGGCTTCCCGTCAATTAACAGGGTAGCCGTGGTGTGTGTGGAGCGGATGACCGGGAAGGGCCCGGCATAGAGGGGTTGAAATGTTTTGTGTATGCCAGGCTCCTTCAGGTACATGTGAGTGGCGGTGTGGAATCGTTTTGGGTATGATGTGTCATTGATGGGTGTTGTGTTGTGTAGCGGTTCCCTGTTAATTGACAGGCTGTCACATGTGAGGAAAATGTCGGCGGGCAAGCGAAGTGGGTCTTTAAAAGCCCGTTGAGCGGGGCTGGTGTTGTCTGAGGGAGGGGCGGAGGTGCGGAGACTTAATAGTACGTAAGGTAAGGTTTTTGTCCATGAGGGTGAAGTGGATGAGGTGGAGATGGCTTGCTTAAGTACCGAGTGCCACCCCTCTACTTTCCCATTGGATTGAGGATGGTAGGGGGTGGTGCGGATTTTTTGGGTGCCGAGGGAACGGAGGAGATCGGAAAAATGGGCGGACTCGAACTGCCTCCCCTGATCGACCGTGATTGTCCGCGGACAGCTGTAGCGGCTGATCCAATTTGTGAGGAACGCCGCGGCGACGGCGTCCGCGGTAATATGGGCGAGTGGGATACACTCGACCCAGTTAGTGGCACGGTCGATCATGGTGAGGCAGTACTTTTTGCCTTCGGAGGGGGGGAGGGGGCCGATGAGGTCGAGATGGAGGTGTTCCCATGGCAGGGAGTCGGGGATTTGATTAGGAGGGACGCGGGGGTGAGCCGAGACCTTAAATTCCTGGCACTTCTGGCACCCTAGAACCCAGTTACGAATATCTGTGTTCATGTGGGGCCAGAAGTACCGCGTTTTGATGAGGTCCCGACTCGCCCGGATGCCGGGATGATGGAGGGAGTGGTAGTGGAGGAACAACTGCCGCCTGAGCTCCGGTGGGACGTAAGGGCGCGGTGTGTCGGCTGTCACGTCGCACCAGAGATCGAGGGGCGGCAGCTGTTCCAATTTAGAGGCGGAAATGAGACTGGAGAGGGCGGGGTCGGATTCGGGTATTTGTTTTGATTTGAGGATGTGTGGGGAGGGGAAGGGCAGTAGTTCCGCCACCGGCGTGGGGGTGGGGCGGGAAAGCGCGTCCGCCACGCAGTTGTCGGCCCCCGGCAAATATCGAATATCGGTCGTAAACTGACCGATAAATTCGAGCTGCCGGAGGCGACGGGGCGAGGCGGATTTGTGGTTTTGAAGTAAGGCGTGAGTTAGGGGATTATGATCTGTAATGACAGAGAACTGCCGGCCCTCCACGAAGTCACGAAAGTGTTTGATGGCTTCGTGGATGGGGAGAAGTTCTCTGTCGAATGTTGAGTAATTTTTTTGAGTGGGGGAGAGAGTTTTGGAAAAGAAGCCAATGGGTTGGGGGGTGGCGCCGGTGTGCTGGTGGAGTTAGCCCCTATGGCCCAATCAGAGGCAACTGTGGTGATGGAAAGGGGTGCGTGGGGATCGGGGTGGGCCAGTAGAGCGGCGGCAGCTAGGTCCTGTTTGCAGGCTTCGAAAGCGGAAGTCAATTCGGGGGACCAGGTTATGGGGCGATTATCGTTTTTTTTAGCTGGTTGGGGGATCGAATTTATGAGGGGTTGTTGGTGTTGGGCTGAGTGTTTCATATGGCGGCGGTAAAAATTTAACATACCTAAAAAACGGCGGAGTTCCGTGACGGTACGGGGTTGGGGGAAATCGGTGATCGCTTTCACGTTGTCGGGCAGTGGCTTGATCCCGGCGGCTGAGACGACGTGTCCGAGACAGTGAACTGAGGGCTGGGCGAGGACGCATTTGTCAGTGTTAATTTGGAGGCCTTCGGAGGAAAAGATGTCCAAAATTTGGCGCAGGTGTTCGAAATGTTCCTCTGGCGTGCGGGAGGCGACCAATACGTAGTCCAAAAAACAGAACACAAATGGGAGGCCGCGCAAAATGTTATCCATGTAACGCTGCCACGTTTGGGCAGCGTTTCGTATGCCAAATCCCATTTTCACGTACTCGAAAAGGCCGAATGATGTGATAATGGCCGTTTTCGGTATGTCGGGGGGGTGAATGTCGATGTGGTGGAATGCACGCGCAATGTCGAGGGTGGAGAAAATTGTGGTGCCGTGGAGATAGGACGAAAAGTCTCGGAGGTGGGGGACATTGTAGAGGTCGGGGGTTGTCTTCGAGTTGAGGCGGCGGTAGTCACCACAGGGGTGGATGTCCCCGTTTGGTTTCTGGACAATATGGAGGGGGGAGGCCCAAGGGGAACTGGAGGGGCGGATGATGCCATCGGCGATGAGCCGGTCGAAGGTTTTTCGCGCCTGTTGCAGTTGGAGGGGGTGGAGGGGGTCCTTTGTGGAGAGGAGGGGTCCGGTGGCCTCAATGTGGTGGTGCACTGAGGCAAGGTGGGAGGAGGGGCGGCGCTGGGGTTCGGTAGTTGAGGAGGAGGGAGGTGAAGCGGTTGGAAGGGGGTTGGATCGCGTTAATGTATACGGGGATAGGTTTTTTGGAGGAGGGGTCAATCAGGCGCGCGTTCTTGACGTCTACCTGGAGGCCGAAATAGGCGAGGAAGTCGGCCCCCAGGATAGCCTCCTCTACGTCCGCCACGGTAAAAATCCACTCGTAGGTAAGTCCGTTTAGATGGACGGACGAGTGGTAATTCCCATAGGAGGGGATGGTGGTACCGTTGGCGGCGTAGAGGGTTTGGCGATGGCAGCGCGCCTGACGACGGAGGATGGAGTTATGGAATATGGATAGCGCCGCCCCTGTGTCGATGAGGAAGGGGACGTTCGTCCGCCGACATTTGATAAAAAGGCGTTGGTGGGCAGGGGTGGCGTGCGGTAATATGGCGTCGGTCGGAGCGGCGGAGAGGGGGGCGCGGACCGCTTCGGCGTAGGTCCGCGGTGTTGAGGTGGCAGCCGTGGCATCGGGTTGGGGTCGCTGCGGCGGTGGTGGGGCAACGTCTTCTGCAAAGGAGACGCGGTTGGGTGTCACGTTCCGTGGAGGGGGAACGGGCGTGGCGGCGTCACAGCAAGGTGGGGTGGGGATGTTGGCGGCCGTGGTGGCGGCGTTGGAGGGGACGTTCCGCGGTGGGGGAACGGGCGTTGTCGGCGAGGGGGTTGCGGCGGCGCAGCGAGGCGCAGCGGAGTGGTTGGCGGCCGTGGCGGAGGCATAGGAGAGGTGGGGGTTGAAATGCGCTCCGTTCCGTGGTGGGGGAGCGGTATAGAGGTGGCGGCGGAGATGCATGCCAGGGGGGGATCAGGGGGGTCCCCCCCGTGTGAGCGAGGAGGGGGGCCCGCCGGGTTCACCGGCGGGCGTCGGCGTTTCCCTGCCCGGAAGTGAAGGAACAGGGGGGGTGGCACTTGCGGGCCTCCCCACCGAAGTTAACGTGGTAGAAACACCGGTGGGGAGGGTCGGCGGGGAGGTAAGCCGGCCTGTTGCGGTGGGCCGGGCGTGCGTCGGCGGAGGTCCGGCGGTCCGGGGAAACGTCGCGCCGGCGGTCTGTGGGAGGGGCGGGTCGGCGGTCTGACGAGGCTGAGCGCCAGCGATCCGGTCGGCGGCGGTCCGTGGAGGGAGCCCGGCGACGTTCTGTGGAGGGGGGTCGACGTCGGTCCGAGGAGAGGGGGCGCCGTTGGTCGGGGGAGGCATCCCGCTGTGGAGGGGGGAGCGTGGGGCGGGGGGTCCGAACCTCGTTGACGCAGGCGGATGCGGCGAGATCGTGGACTGTGTCCGCAAGACGGAGGAGGGCGTCGTCTGGGCCGTCGAGGTGGCTGGCGAGCGCCATCTGGATGGGGTGGGGAAGCGCGCGCAGCCAGAAAGTTCGGGCGATGTCGGCGGTCATTATACCCTGCAGCTGGTGGCACAGGCGTCGGAAGAGGTGGGAGGGCTTCATGTCGCCGAGATGTTGAGGTTGAGATCGAGGTGGCGACGCGTGCGATCTTCGACGGCTGGTAGAGGGAGATGAGGCGGGTGCGGAGGTCGTCGTACGCCGTGGCGGCGTCAGAGGAGATGGCCGACGTCTGTAGGAGGATGTCGTACGGGAGGAGCGTGATGATGCAGGAGTACCGTGTCTTCTGGCTGCGGACGCCGGCGGCAGAGAATGCAGCGTCGACCTGGTAAAACCACAGAGCAGGGTCGTGAGAATAGAATGGCGGCAGGGAGAGAGGGAATGACGCAGAGGCGGTCATGACGTCGGCGGCGGTGCCCGCAGCGGACACGGGCGGCTAGAGGGTGGAGAAGGGGTTGGGTACCGGCGTGGCCGGGTCCGATGTTGAGGTGGTAGGGGGTTGAAGGGTAGCAGGCCGGAGAAGGGGGGGGCGATTGTGAGTCTGAATCCATCGTGTTGAGAGGAGTTAAAATTGAAATTCGAAATTTGAAAGTCACAAAAATACGGAAAATGGCGTGAGTTTGAGCGGAGATGTGAGAGAGGTGAAATCTCCGAGTGGAAGGATGGGTAGTGCGTGAGTTCCGAATTTAAAATGTGAATTCAAATTGAGGGGGTGTGAATTTAAAATGTAATTTAACATGAGGTGTCTGAAGCGGCGTCGTCTAGATGAGACGGGAAAAAGGAGGAAGGTTGGGTGAACGTCGGGTTCACCACTGTGATGAATTTAAAATTGGCTTACATTCATCACGGTGGTGTGAGGGAATTGCCCAGGCGGTTATGAGCGAATCACCACCGACATCTGAGATCTTTTTGGAGAGTTTTGCCCAGGCGGTTATGAGCGAGTCACCACCGACATCTAGGATCTTTTAGGTTGTGTCCAGGCGGTTATGAGCGAATCACCACCGTCATCTGGAATCTTTTGAGGAGAATTTGCCTAGGCGGTTATGGGCTGACCACCACCGTCATCTAGGATCTTTTAGGGTGTAGGAGAGAGAGCAGGGTAGGAAGAGAGAGAGTAGCCAGCGGCTAGAGGAAGCGTCGAATGGTTTAAAAGGCGCAGGATCCGAGTTTTTATAGCCAGGGGAGCCTTCTCCTTCCAACCCCCTGTTAGGGGTTGATGGAGGGGCTCCAGGTTGTGCACTTGGATCCTGCGGCTTGTCTCCCCACTCGTACCGTTTATTGGTAGCAACTAAAGTTTGTGGTCAAATATTTGGCGAGAACTTAATGCTAGCTTGAGTGGTTCCTGGAGGGACTCACGACAGTGCTGATATGTCATTCATCTTAATTTGATTGACTTTACATACTAAGAACGACTTAATATATATAACCCGAATTTCATCAATTTTCTTTCATGGTAACTAAGAAAAGTGGCCCGTACGGCGTACGGCGTACGGCGGACAGACAGAAATATTTTTATTGCAGTTTCGGATTCTACATACCTTGAAACGTAAACCATCAAATTTTGAGGGGGGGGGGGTAAGAATTTTTTTTTCTTGCTCGATTCCAATGGTTCATTATTGAAAATAAGAAACCAAACCGAGATAGATTAAAGAAAAAAGTAGATAACCAACCTTTCAATGTTCAATTGAAAAAATACTATACCAGATACAGGAATAAGGTTAATGAGCTGAGGATGATAGCAAAAAGAAGTTACTACTCCGCCCGTCTGGATAGAACAGAAAACAATATTAAGCAGCAATGGCAAGTTCTAGGTGAAATTATGAATGGTCGTCAGGAGAATCAGAGAACATTACCACTAGTCTCCCAACTAATAGAAAACGACCACATCACTTTAGAAGAAGCCAAACAGATTGCCTGTAATGACCCCTAAACAACTACTTTGCCCGAATTGGTGAATCAATGGCAACAAAAATTAAAACTAAACCAACTTATAGAGCGTACAGAAACAATAATACAGTCTCTCCAATCTCAAGGTTAAAAATTGTAGAAATTACAGAAAAAGAAATAATTGATACAGTTAACAAAATGAGAGGGTCCTCTGCACCAGGTATTGACGGAATTTCCCCAAAAATACTGAAATCAACAATAAAATTCTTGGCTAAACCACTTCAACATATATATATAACCTGAGTATTAGACAATCCATCTTTCCAGATGCTTTTAAGACTGCAAAAATAATCCCCATCCATAAAGGAGGAAATTTTATTGATTTGGGAAACTATAGGCCTATCTCTTTACTGAGTGTGCTGTCGAAAGTGCTGGAGAAATGGGTTAATAAATGTTTTTATAACTGTTTAGAAGCTTATAATCTAATAACCGAACGACAGTATGGTTTTCGAAAGGGTAGAGGAGTGAATGAAGCACTGTACGAATTGACATGTGATCTGTACAAACTAAGAGACGCTAATAAAAAAAACCACAGTCATGCAGCATGGCTATAAGAGCGAATTTTCGAAGAAATAACTGATTTTATGTAAAATGTGATGTTTGGAATATCCCATTCAAATATGGGCAATCTTAAACTTATTGGGTAATTATAGGTATTCAAGTATGTACGTATATTGTAGTATTGGTACTACAATATACGTACAGTTACTTATCAAACATACGTACAGTACGTATGTTACGTATCCATTACCTACTCTGTATTGTATTGGATATTGGTAAATTTTTTGTTCCATTTTTTGCCGAGTAACACCTCGGTTTGTAGATTTTCCAACGCTGAACACGATGGTGAAGTCAGAATTGCGATATCCCATTCCGTTATCAGATTAGAGCAGACGAACCAGGAAGAACATCTTAAGAAATAACCACGTTCCGTCATCTTCAAAGTGCTCCAGTTTGAGAACGGAATGAGATATCGCAATTCTGATTTCACCATCGTGTTCAGCGTACAAAAACCTTTAAAATGAGGTGTCACTTGTCAGACTGCTTCATTTTGGGAATTTATGGGTAATTTTTCCCCCCTAAAACTCCCCAAAATTCCCCCTTAGAGTGACCCGATTCTGCCCATCTACGAACTTAGCCTGTCGATTGCCAAGACAGATTTTTCGTGCAAATTTGAACTTTTTATCTCAATTCTTTCGAGAGTTATCGTCTGGAATGACACATACATATATAAATATATAAATATATAAATATATATATATATATATATATATATATATATATATATATATATATATATATATATATAATATATATATATACATATAATTTTTGGTGTCTTTCGGCAGTGAATTCAGGATGGTCTGAAACGGATTTTGGTATAAAAATCTTTCGGAAATTCGAGTTTTAAAAATTTTGGACCGAGAACAATAGCTTCCTTTTCTTCGAAAATTCGCTAAAAGGCCTCCTTATTGGTTTATTATTCTGTGAATAATACACCTATGTATTCGCTCAGCAAAAAATTTTTATAACACCCCTCAAAATTTTTTCTTTTCCGTTTCAAGGTGCGTAGATTCCAAAAATGCAATGTCCGTCCGCCGTCCGCCGTACGCCGTATCACGTGTACAGGCTTCATTTTCGGTCTAAAAAAATCGTTCTTTCGCACACATGCTCCATTTGGGCCCTAGTTGTGTCCCGAAACTGTTCAGCCCGATCGGAATATATCCAGGGGAGTTATGAGCGAAAATGTGTATAAAAATAGGTACTTTTTGTGTTTTAGTAACATAGTAGTAAAATGAGCTTTTGAGGTATCGTTTTCCATGTTTTTGGGGACGAGAAGACCGAATATGAAGTCGATTTTGACCAAGGAGTGGAAAATTGAGGTTGTAACAGATGTTCAGCTCCCAAAATTGATTTTTTATTAGTCAAAAACCTGCGAAATCGTCTGAAATCACCATCAATTTGTATAATAACACCAGAAAAAGTGTCAACACGTGGATCAAGACGATTAAATGGTACAATCAATGATCAAAGGTAATTTGAAAAAAAAAAGGAGCGTAGTACCTAATTTAAGTTTTGGGGGCCAAAATTTGTGGAAACCACCAGAAATAGCTATTTCAATTATTTTACATGAATGAAACAATAAATAAACAGCCAGCATTTCTGTAGACCAATAAAATAATAGAATAATAAACCCATGTGACAAGGACTTTGCAGCGTTTTTTCCTTGATATGGCAAAGTGTTTTGATTCGATTGATCGATCTCTGATAATCGATAAACTAGAGGAAATAGGTACCTATTGACCAATCCAGTAAAATATGGTTTCAAAGCTATCTTTCTAGAAGACGTCAAGTTGTTGAATTAGGAGGGGTAAGGAGTGACGTGCTATCAAACAACTACGGAATAATTCGGGGGAGTACCCTGAGTAGTACGCTATTTCTAGTGTATGTAAACCAAGTTGCTAGCATAGCAAGTAACTGCAAAGTGTACCTATTCGCGGATGGCACTTGTCTACTCTGAGGGCTCGTCATGGGATGAAATTTACCAATGTTCTAATGAGACGATAAATGTTTTCCAAGCTTGGTTCGATAGCAATCTATTGACTCTAAATAGCGAAAAAACTAAATACATGGAAATTGGCAAAAATAACTCACTTACGAAGAAAATAATTATTCACGCGTGTAAGGACAAAACAAACTGTTCATGTCAACACATAGATATTATGGTAGCTAATCAGAAATATTTGGGTATTGTAATGGATAATAATCTAAGGTGGAATAATTCACATCTAGTCCATGGCGAATAAGCTAAAAAAGTTCAATTATATTTTTTATAGATCCCGATCATTGTTACCTGTTGATAAATTAAAATTAATTTATGATACGATGTTTCAATCAGTTCTTCAATATGGGATACATGTATGGGGTTCGGCGTTAAATGCCTCTATTATGAAGCTAGTAAATGTCCAGAAATCTGTATTAAAGTGCGCTTCCACCTTCCCCGCAGTTTCCCTTCACACAGCCTGTATACCCACACGAAAACCTTTACAATAAGGCAACTTTTCTGTAAAAACATATTACTATTTTACCATAGACATCCTAGCATGATACAAACTACCTCATCTCATGAATACTGTACACGATATACATTAGAGGGAAACGTCCACAACCCCCGCCCACGGATTCAACTTACTACTCGCAGCCCTTATTACACTTTTTCCATTTTATGTAGATGTCTAGACTATGATTTGAAGAACCCCAGTAAGTATTCAAGAAATACGTATAAGCAGAGAATGTTTACGTTTCTAATAGATAAAGGACCTATTAATGTAGAAAATTTTTTAACAAGTCAGTATATGCAAAAGTAAATATCATTATGTTAAATGTAATATGAGAGAACACATAAGTAGTACGAAAGTATAATTTAATTTTTCATGTAATATAAGTTTGTTTTATTTTGGTTTATCAACTCCCCAGAGCAACGCAGGCCGTAGGTCTAGCGCTGTGGTGTAATTGACTTAATTATTAAATTGTTATTTCTTTCATTTTTAATTATTTGTTTTCTGTCAATACATTTCTTTCTCTCTCTCTCTCCCTATTTGGGAACACATTTCGCTCCTAGTTGTCCTCCGAAACATGGCAGCCCTATCGGCATACACCCAGGGGTGATATGGGAGAAAAATGGGTGTAAAAATAGGGGTTTTCGAGGGATTTTTGAGGTTTTAGCGAACATCAGCTTGTGAGGTATCGTTTTCCATTTTTTTTAGGGCGAGAAGACCGAATATTTGGTTGATTTTGACCGAAGAGTGAAGAATTGAGGTTGTAACGAGGGTTAAGCTCCCGAAATTCATTTTTTATGAGTCAAAAACATCGGAAATTCTCTGAAATCACCATACATTTGTATAATAACACCAGAAGTTGTATTGAACATCAAATGGTACTATCAACGATCAATAATAATCTGTTGAAAGGAAAAGCCGAGCCTAATTCGTGTTTTTGGATGCCAAATTTGGTAGAATCCATCAAAAATAGCCATTTCAATAATTATTGCTCACGAAAGAAACAATAAATGAACTGCCAAAATTTCTGTACGTATGTCCAGTAGATTAATAAATCCATGTGACAAGAACTTTACAGCGTTTATTCAAATTCACAATAATTATCCACGGAGTGAAGTTGGGGTCGCGGGAACTCAGTCCCCCCGACGAACCTCGATTCATTCATGCCAAGTTACTGTGAGCTAACTCTACGTTACTTCGAAAACTCACTCATATATTGTCATGCTGCGTGGCTGGAACTTTTCTCACTCGTTTCCCAGCTTTCGTGCGAAGGCATTCTCTTAAGAAATCCAGGCCTAGGGACTGAAGCCTCAAAATTGTTTCCTCTCTTTTCTGGGACCACTCCCTGGCGTTTTTAGAAGGTTCTACCGAAGAGGAAGGGTTGGCATTAGTTCCAGCTCCGTGGCCACCGATAATGATTATACCGCCTTACGAGGAACCGGCACAATACAAATGTATCACCTCGCTCCGCTGAACCTATTAAGTCCACGCGTTATTCGTCTCCCGCCTTCTGCTCCCACTTCGACTGCCTCGCACGGTTGGAATGATAGATAACCTGGAAAGTCTCACGTGACATTAGGAATTTCTCCTCTGCTCCCTTTGTTGGCGTAAGTTATGATTTTGAACGCTGTTGTGCACTTGTGAGGCGCGTAAACTGAGACGTCTTCCTCGAGCTAAATTAGCTGTTGGAGGTATTTCCCAGTCTAATCTCGTTGCTTCCTCCGTCGTGGTATATAAAACTCTGTGATGCACCGGGAACCAGTATACAAGGATTTATTGGTTTACATAGTAAAATTGCATGTGCTTCTATCCAAGTCCTGTATATATTTGCTATTTCGTATTCTTACTTGTCGTCCCTCCAAGTACTCTCCAGTGACTGTTAATCTCTGTTACTCACTCGCGTCGCGAATTTACCTTCCTGGGCGTTATGGGGGCGGCAAGGAGGGCGGTAATTCCCGCGAGGGCAACAGTTCTTCACGTCTGACTCGGTAGAATGAGAATTCATATCCTCACTCCCGATTGATTGATTGGTTGACGAACTTTTATTTATAAATCTGTACTAATGTTAGTCCTCGCGGCCCACTCTTCCTATTCATACAGAAATTAACTTAATCATAAGGTATACAATCGTAATTTCCGAAGTTGTAATTTTCAATTACTTAAAACTACGAGTAATATGATACTTAAAAACGCTGCTAAGTCCTTGTCACATGGGTTTATTATTCTATTGGACATAAGTAGGTTAGAAAGGACCGTGTAGCACCATGATAAGAATGGCGCTAAATTTAATGAGGGGATAATTGGTAGTTGGCGGCACTTTTTAATGAGTTAATTGGACGGAACGTGAGGTTTAGCTCATTAAATCCGTAGCTACCTACGTGTGGGCTTATCATAATTGATAGGAACGCAGGGTTTAGTTCATTAAATCCGTACTTACCTACCTATTCTTATCACATATGAGAAAGCGTTCGTACCACAAGCTTTCTTATCACAAGCAGTGGCGAACGACAGCGAGGGTGTTATCAAAATGCGGCTGAGGTTATCATTTTTCCGCGCTCATTCCTCCTAAGGTCTCCACATTTCAAAATTTAACTCATTATTTCGGTAGTAACGGGTGAGGTTTTTTATCAAGTCGACGGTAGCAGGTAATTGAGCTTTCACTCATTCGGTTCCTTATCATTTGAGGTTAGCAGTAGAATGCTTGTCACTATATAAGAGTTACCAGTTCTATCACTTCTTTCAAAACGCGCTTGACAATGAATGGATCGTTATCGTCATCAATTTGTGGGCTACTTAATGAATATAAGTATAACATAATTAACGTTTCATCATTTGAGGAGGACGCGTTACCCAGTGTCCTACGTGGATCCACCGCGCGCGTCGGAGCGTTCGGGCGTTGGCGCGTTGAAGACGCAGACCAATGAAAACCATGGAAATCGTCACGTGATTCGGACGGCGCGTTGTCGCGACAGCGTTGAACGCTTCGGTTTGATTTCCAAACTAGTTTGATTTTTACCGTCACCGCCTCGCGTCAAACGCCGCGTTTGATTTGTTTATCTCGTTTGTTCTGTTAATTGCTGTGTAGAAGACCGTGTTTTTGTGTATTTTGTGTGATGGAAATGTTAACTGCAGAAGTCCAAAAGCGGCCGTGTCTTTGGAATAATCGGTACACCGAAGAGCACAAGTTCTTCCGAACTTATTCTTTGGGGGGCAATTTCTCTAATTAAAATGTCTCCCAAATTCGGCTTTTTTTAGTATTTTTAATTATTTTGTATATTTATCTCCATTATGTACTTATTTATGATATATTGCCAATAAATGAAAAAATAAATAAATAACACTATAAAAACCGTGATTTGGTGCAAACTGCTTGGGGCGAAGTATCGCAACAATCTAGGATGGCAAGCAAGTACCCCCCCTATGTACCTACGTTTAATGAGATGTTTATAAAATAACAATACGTGATTTTTAGAAACAAACTGTATTTGGTACTCTTATTTTTTTTAAGTCTCCTAGAATTATTATACAATATCAACTAGTAGTAGTAGGACAACTTAGGCTCAGAAAATATTGCATAAATGTCTGCCTGATACTTGAACGTAATAAAAAAAAAACAGTAAAAATAAAAGAACAGGTGACAATACTTGACAGTCGGCGTCCACTGAAATACGAAGCGTCTCGCGTTTTCACGTAGGACACCTTTTTTTTCGCCGCGCGGCATGACGACGCGATTTGTGTGAACGCCCGAAAGCTCCGACGCGTTGACGCGCGCGGCAGATCCACGTAGGACACGGCCTTAGATTTATCTGCAGCAGTTGACAAAGTGCGTGAGTGTTTCAGTGATAAGTTAATTAGTTTTTTAAAGGTACATAAAGGTGTTAAGTGGTACATCGTAGTTAAGGTATTATTTTATGAATTAGTAAATAATGATAGATTAGAATGTAATCCTTGTTTTAGCAGTACACTAAATACACTTTTAAATGAGACGGATTTTTCATCACAATGGGACAAGTCCGTGGAAAAAATTAATGAATCGTTGGAGAAATTCATAAGGAATGGATCAGGATGGATGTATGAAAAGGTGATAGAAATTAACGTGCTCTATGTAAAATATAAACCCCTCCGCGGCTCTAGTTTCATACCCACCCCCAAACGGATATCTCATCATAACCTGTCAATAGTCAATGTTCATAATGGAGATGATGAGGAATGTTTTAAATGGTCAATCCTAGCTCAAATCCATCCTGATCCAGGCCGTCGTAATAGAGTATCTTATTTACGTAAGTTTGAAAAAGAGTTAAACATTAAGGATGTGACATTTCCCGTTCAAATTCCGAAAATCTCATTATTCGAAAGAAATAATCCATTAATTTCCATTAATGTCTTTGCTTGGGAAAATAATGAGGTTTTTCCTCTAAGAATTACGACGCACAAATATAGAAAGCATCACGTAAACTTGCTTTTATTAGCTGAAATTGTGAATGATACATCCTTTTCTCATTTTTGTTTAATTAAAAACATAAATAGCTTGTTACGTGGATTATACAAACTGAATCATACGGCGTTCTACTGTAACTTCTGCTTACACAATTTCTCATCCAAAGCCCTACTTGAGAATCACATCCCACTCTGTGAAATTTTTGGTCCCCAAAAAACGGTTCTCCCCACAGAGGAGGAAAAAGTGCTGAAATTTACAAAATATGCCGTGTGTAGTAAAACTCCGGTAGTTGTGTATTGTGATTTTGAAGCATTCGTTTCCCCACTCAGCAGTGAGGAAAGACCCCGGGGGGGAAAGACGCAGGAAATAGCTGAACACAAACCTTCAGGATTTTGTTATATAGTGGTCGGGCCAAATGCTGAAATCATGAGTTGGAAATTATATTCAGGACCTAACGTTATTGATACATTCCTCAATTATTTACTTCATGAAGCTGAAATGATCGTTGAACGTGTTTTTCAAGTATACAAACCCTCGCTAGAAAGTGAGGAGGTGCAAAATGAACGAAAACGGGGAGCGAGCGAATGTTATTTATGTAAAATCCCCTTTTCTAGGGAGGACATTCGAGTATATGACCATAATCATCACGATGGAACATTTGAAGGAATTGCGCACCAATTTTGTAATTTGGCACGTAGAGTTGAACCCTTCATCCCAGTCGTGTTTCACAATTTAAAATCCTATGACGGGCATTTACTGCTGCAAAGTTTCAAAAATCACAGTAAACTTAAAATGGATTGTATCGCCCACACATCTGAAAAATACTTATCAATAACGCTGGATAAGCTTAGATTTTTAGATTCATTAGCATTTTTGAATGAAAATCTTCAATCTTTGGCCTCGAATTTATACGCTGAAGGAAACATTGAGAGTAATTTTAAATTTTTCTACGATGTGTTTCCACAGCCAGCGCACAGCCATATTCAATTGCTGCTACGTAAAGGAGTTTATCCCTACACCTATATGACGAGCAGTGAAAAATTTCGTGAGACACAATTGCCGGAGAAGGGGGAATTTTACAACGATCTGACAAATTCACACATTTCGGTCGAAGACTATGCACACGCACAAAATGTGTGGAGATCGTTCGAATTAGAAACGATGGAAGAATACCACAATTTGTATCTACTAACTGACACCTTACTTTTAGCATGCATTTTCCAAAGGTTTAGACAAATGTCTCATTCCTTCTACCAAATTGATCCCCTAAACGTTTACTCCGCCCCGGGTCTCGCGTGGTTCTCCATGTTGAAAATGACCCAAGTTCACTTAGATCTGATTACAGACATTGATCACCATATATTTTTTGAATCGGGAATTCGGGGTGGGCTGAGTCAGATTTCTCACAGATGCGCTAGAGCAAACAATCCAGATTTACCAAATTTTAATCCGCAAGAACCAACAACGTGGATAATGTACTATGATTGTACAAATCTGTACGGTACAGCAATGTCTCAGGTGTTACCAAAAGGTGACTTCAAATGGCTCGAACCCGCTGGAATAGCGAGCATAGATTTTACAAACGTGTCGGACACGGCGAGCGTGGGTTATGTCCTAGAAGTGGACTTGGATTATCCACGTGAATTACATGATTTACATAATGACTACCCACTGGCACCATTAAATTCGGCAATAACTAAGGAAATGCTGTCCCCATATTCGAAGAAAATTATAGAAGACTGTCAGTTACCCTCGAGTGGAAAGGTGGCAAAACTGCTGACCACCTTAGAAAATAAAAGAAATTATATTATTCATTATCGAAATTTGAAATTATACCTACAATTAGGATTGAAACTGATTAAAATTCACCGCGTTCTATCCTTTAGTCAAGACGCGTGGATGGAACCATTCATAAGTTTCAACACGGAAAAAAGGAAGAGTTCAAAAACAGTTTTTGAAAAAAATTTCTTCAAATTAATGATCAATTCGGTGTATGGAAAATCTTTGGAAAATGTGCGTAAGCATACAGATTTCAAACTGATTGCAACGGAAAAACAACTACTCAAGTGGTCAGCATCTCCGCGCCTAAAATCCATGCATATATTCGATGAAACATTGGCGGGTTTAACTTTGAAAAAGGCTAGTTGTAAACTCAGACAGCCCACATACGTTGGGTTTACCACACTTGAAATCGCGAAAAATCTCATGTACTCGTTTCATTATAATCATATTATGAAAACGTACGATAGAGCGTGTGTAAAACTTCTCTTTACAGACACCGACTCACTCATGTACCATATTTCAAGTCCAGACGTGTACGAAGATATGCTGCGTCACATTGACAGGTTTGATACATTCAAATATCCCGAAGGGCATAAATGTAGGATCACGTACAATCAGAATGTGCTAGGCACGTTTAAAGACGAGACAGACAGTAAACCGATACAAGAATTTATCGGTTTACGTTCAAAATGTTATTCATTCGTAATCGGGGGTGGTGGTGGCGGTGACAACAATAATGAAAAACGAGTTGCAAAGGGAGTCAGCCGCTCTGCTATCAAGCATCAGCTACGGCATAAATCGTACAAAAAATGTTTATTTAATTTTATTCAAAGTCACACTGAAAGCAACATGATTTGGTCTAAAAACCATAAATTGTTTACTTTAAAATTAAAAAAATTATCTCTCTCCCCTTATGATGATAAACGATTTATTCTTCGAAATGGGTTTGATAGTCTAGCTTACGGACATTACAAAATCAAAGAGGGGGAAGGTGAGGAGGGAACGCATTAAAATATATATATATATATATATATATATATATATATATATATATATATATATATATATAAAAGAATGGGGCTAGGGCTTGTCAGCTCACTCGAATTATCTTGCACCACCGCCGCTGTCACCACTATCACAAAACATGACAGCAATTAGAGAGGCGATTGCGCCTGAACTCCATTCACCAGCCAGGAAACGGTTTCGAACGAGACCTGTGGAGGTCAAGGGTATTCATGACTTATACGAAGTCGATCTTGTGGAAATGATCCCGCACGCGAAAATCAATGCAGGGTACAAGTACATCTTAACGATTATAAATTGTTTTTCGAAATATGCGTACGCCGTTCCTTCACGCAATAAAACGGCCGATTCCATCGTTGAGGCTATTACTCCAATTTTAAAAGATAATCTACCTATACATCATTTACACACAGATTCGGGTAAGGAATTTATAAATTCGAAATTTAAACGATTAATGAAGGAGGAGCTTGGTATAAATCACTATGTAACATATAGTGATAAGAAATGCGCAATTGTGGAACGCTTTAATAGATCTCTGAAAGAGTTAATGTATAGAAAGTTCACAGAACAAGGGACTTACGAGTGGGTGCGGTTGTTACCTCAGTTATTGCGTGAATATAATAATCGACGTCATAGAACAATTGGGATGAAGCCGGCTGGGGTGACGGGGAGAAATTCACGGATCGTTCAGATCAACATTCATAAAAATAGACAGAAATACGAGCGGATTGATAAAAAGGTTAAATTTCGCGTCGGAGACAAGGTGAGGATTAGCAAGTATAAACATGTATTCGCTAAAGGATACCTTCCATTGGACCAACGAAATATTCGTCATATCCAAGGTGAAAAACACCATTCCAATCACATATTCTCTGACAGATTATCGGGGGAAACCCATTCACGGTAGTTTTTACGGCTTCGAGTTGAAAAAAAACCGCGTACGGAGATGTGTTTCTCGTGGAGAAAATTCTAAAAACTCGAGGGGACAAACGACTCGTCAAATGGTGGGGTTTCTCAGGCGAACATTCAAGTTGGATCCATAAAAATGAGTTACTTTAACTGTGAGGTGGCATTTTACAACAAATATGAAGAGAGAAAACATCTTACCCATAGTAAATTTTGACAAGCTTGCTGAAGGTGGAGGGCGAGAGATTGAACAGCAGCGCCATGGTCCTCTTCTCCCAATGAACGTTCGTTGTCTTATATGTGGACCGTCCAACTCTGGCAAATCCAATATCCTGCTAAACCTAATATTCGCCCCTCAAGGTCTCTCCTTTGAAAATGTGTACATATTCTCAAAAACTCTATACCAGCCGAAATATCAGTTATTAGAGAGGGTCTTGTCCCCAATGAAGGAAATTGGGTATTTTCAATTTTCACAACACGATCAAGTACTTCACCCTAATGAAATTCTACCCTATTCCTTGATGATTTTTGACGATGTGTCGACTGAAAAACAGGAGTCAATACGTAACTACTTCACTATGGGGCGGCATAAACATGTGGATGTGTTTTATCTTAGCCAAACCTATAGTAAAATTCCAAAACAATTGATACGTGATAATGCAAATTTCATCGTTCTATTTAAACAAGATGAGACCAACTTACGTCATATATATATCAGGACTACGTCAACACTGACATGGCCTACCCTCAATTCAAGGAGCTTTGTCAACGTGCGTGGGTGGAAAAACACGGATTCCTCACGATAGATGTTGAGCAGGGTCGATATCGAAAAATGTTAGATAACTTTCTTAAACCATGACAATCCTCCCTAGCGAGTGACAACAACGTTCAACCCGAACGTTCGACGAACAAACCACGCTCACGTTCGACGCAACGCGCTCGACGAACGCACGTTTGACGTTTACGTTCAACGCAACACGTTCGAGGCAACACGTTCGACGAACGTACTGCGTTCGACGCGACGCGACGCGTTCGACGTTCGACACAACACGTTCGACGAACGTACTGCGTTCGACGAACGTACGTTTGAGGTTAACGTTCAACGCAACACTTTCGACGCAACACGTTCGACGAACGTACTGCGTTCGACGCGACGCGTTCGACGTTCGACGCAACACGTTCGACGTTCACGTTCGATGAACGCGCGTTTGACGTTCACGTTCGACGAACGCGCGTTTGACGTTCACGTTCGACGAACGCACGTTCAACGCGACACGTTCGACGTATCACGTTCTACCCCAACGTGAAGCGGCCTGTTGGTGCGCAGGCGGTGCGTCGGCGCGCTGGCGCCCATATAATAGAATCACTCATATAGGGTCGGCGCATAAGTTCAAATGACTTCATCGAGGCAGGGCGGGAGAGAGGAGGAGGAGGAGGAGGAGTTGGGAAAAAATAAAGATGAGGTGTTGACAAATGTTTACAATATTCAAAAGAGTATTAAACGAAAATATAATAGATTGAAATTTGATCAGCTTGCACGTAAAGAATCATTGGAAAAACAGTACGAGCCGTTAATTACTCCAATCAACACCTTGTCAGATGCGTTGTTGTCGGGGGGGGGGGGGGGGGGCAGTCGAAAGTGAGGGTGGTGGCGAGGAGGGGAGGGCGGTGGGTGAGAAAAAGGAAGGATGGTCGACGCCCGCGGTGGTGGTGAAAGCTGAAAAACGCTGCAAAGTCCTTGTCACATGGGTTTATTATTCTACTTGGAATACCAACAGAAATGCTGGCTGTTTATTTATTGTTTCTTTCATATAAAATAATTGAAATAGCTATTTCTGGTGGTTTCCACCAATTTTGGCCCCCAAAACACAAATTAGGTACGCTCCTTTTTTTTCAAATTATCTTTGATCATTGATAGTACCATTTAATCGTCTTGATCCACCTCTTGATACTTTTTCTAGTGTTATTCTACAAATTGATGGTGATTTCAGACGATTTTCCAGGTTTTTGACTTATAAAAAATCAATTTTGGGAGCTGAACATCTGGTACAACCTCAATTTTCCACTCTTTGGTGAAAATCGACTTCATATTCGGTCTTCTCGTCCCCAAAAACATGAAAAACGATACCTCAAAAGCTCATTTTACTACATAACATGTTGCTAAAACGCAAAAAGTACCTATTTTTATACACATTTTCACTCATAACACCCCTGGGAATATTCCGATCGGGCTGAAAAGTTTCGGGACACAAATAGGGCCCAAGTGGAGCATGTGTGCGAAAGAACGAATTTTTTAGACCAAAAATGAAGCCTGTACACGTGATACGGCGGACGGCGTACGGCGGACGGCGTACGGCGGACGGACATTGCATTTTTTGAATCTACGCACCTTGAAACGGAAAAGAAAAAATTTTGAGGGGGTGTTATAAAAATTTTTTGCTGAGCGAATACATAGGTGTATTATTCACAGAATAATAAACCAAAAGGGGAGGAGGAGGAGGAGGGGCATGTATCGGAATTAATAAGTAAATATCGAGATTTTGCCACTTTTCGTTGCCGTTTTTCATGTTTTTGGGGACGAGAAGACCGAATATGAAGTCGATTTTGACCAAAGAGTAGGAAATTTAGGTTCTACCAGATCTGTTCCGCTCCCGAAATTGATTTTTTATGAGTCAAACACCTGGGAAATCGTCTGAAATCACAATCAATTTGTAGAATAACATTGGAAAAAGTGTCGACAGGTGGATCAAGACGATTAAATGGTACTATCAATGATCAAAGATAATTTATTTTTTTTTAAAAGAGAAAAAAAGGAGCGTACTTTGTTCGTGTTTCGGGGGCCAAAATTGTTGGAAACCACCAAAAATAGCTATTTCAATTATTTTATATGAAAGAAACAATAAATAAACAGCCAACATCTCTGAAGGTATGTCCAATAGAATAATAAACCCATGTGACAAGGACCTTGCAGCGTTTTTGGAATCTACGCACCTTGCAACGGAAAAGAAAAAATTTTGAGGGGGTGTTATAAAATTTTTTTGCTGAGCGAATACATAGGTGTATTATTCACAGAATAGGTAATAAACCAAAAAAAGGAGCGTACCTACCTAATTTGTGTTTTAGGGGCCAAACCCCTAGCACCACTAGCAGACACTATAGCACAGCTGGAATCTGCGTATGGAGCGCCATATATATGTGGTCCAGGCGACACGACAGGAATTTGGTACAAAAGATGGAGAGATATTACTCAGCTGAGTGGGAAACAATATGACCTGCCTAACGGAATAAGAACCTGCCGTTTTGTCGATAAGTTATCAACGGAGTTGGATGCCCTAGTCGCTGGTACCTACCCATCAGAACGTGTTTTCATATACCTGTCGGTCGTTCTTCAGAGGAGCAGAATGGTGAGGCAGGCTAAAGATATTCGAGCTCTCTTGGAAAGGAGGCTGGACCTTTGGGAAGAAGGCAATTATGATATCTTAATTCAAGAAGCTCTTATGCTGGACGAAAAGTTAGTGGGTAGAAAGCAGAAGACAAAGCGTGGCGCTGAACTCACTGAACATGTGAATAAGACTTTTCATCGCCTAATGCTCAGAGGGAAAGTAAGGGAGGCAGTAAGGTGGCTAGAAGAAGGCGGACCAGCGACTGTACTGACCCCGTCAGAGGTGATGGGTGATGGCCGGACAACAGTACTAGATGAACTCCGAGCAAAACACCCAGATCCAGCTATCCCTGACCCCTCACTCATGGTGCCCCCAGATCACAGAGGCATGCCATCTCTACTGGCGGTCCAGGTAACTAGGGAGCATGTAGAGGTTGTAGCACGGAAACTAAAGGGGGGTGGGGGCCCTAGTGGCTCCAGCGCAGAACAGTGGGCCGACTTTTTGTTGCGATATGGGCGTCACAGCCAACGATTGCGTGAATCGGTAGCATCCCTGGAAAATAAGCTAGCAAATCAAATTGTGCCCTGGGAATCGATTCAGGCACTCGTGGCTAGCCGCATGGTCGCATTAGACAAGTGCCCTGGCGTAAGGCCGATAGGTGTGGGGGAATGTCTGCGACGTATCCTTGGTAAATGTATGGCTGAAGTAACTGGAGAGGATGTCACGGTAGCATGTGGGGAACGGCAACTCTGCGGTGGCCTGGCAGCAGGTATAGAGGGCGCCATCCATGCCATGAATGCACTATTTGAAGAAAAGTCGGAACCTTACGCGCAATGGGGTCTTCTTTTAGTAGATGCCAGGAACGCCTTTAATGCGATGAACAGAGTGGCGGCATTGTGGCAGGCTCGAACCCGATGGCCGCGCTGTGCTCGATTTCTGTACAACACATACTGGGGACACGCAGAGCTAGTGTTCCGAGGTAGTACGGAGAAGCTGCGCAGCATGGAGGGGGTCACTCAAGGAGACCCTCTGGCCATGCTACTCTATGGGCTGTCTACATTGCCGCTGATTGACCAATTGCAGCAACCAGAAGTGACCCAGTGCTGGTATGCGGACGACTCCTCGGCCCAAGGCCAGTTTGCTGATTTGAAACACTGGTGGGACAAGCTGAAGCGATTGGGACCTGACTACGGCTATTTTCCTCAAGGGCAGAAATCATACCTCGTGGTGCACCCTGATGATATCGAGGCGGCAAATTCAATTTTCCGAGATTCAGGCATACAAGTTGTCACAGGAAGACGCTTTTTGAGGGGATATGTTGGGCAAGAAACCGAAAAACAGGCATACCTGAACAGTAAAGCTGAACACTGGGTTAAGTCAGTGGAAAAGCTGTCCTCAGCAGGAAAGACACAACCTCAATCAGCTTACGCAGCGTTCGTGAAGTCCATGCAGTTCCGATGGCAGTTTGCTCAGCGGGTAGCCTTGGGAAACGAGGATACATACTAGGAATTGAAGCGGTCAATCTGGTCTGAGTTTATTCCAGAACCTTATGGACGCAACGCCCCTGACGAGAGGTGTTATCAACAACAGACTGTTGTGTCTTGAAAGACACGACAGACTGTTATTTACATGTGTTATTGACAACAGTTATTCTTGGGCAACCAACAGCCTGTTGTCGCTTTCTGAAAATAGCAATAACGCCCACCACTAATACATTCAGCCCAAATATCATCACTAGGGAGCACCTGATTATAATCAAGGGTGGCTGTATGAAGTCGAGTAGTGATAATGATTGAATTATTGATTCCCGCACCCGATTGATGGCTCTTTTAGATTTTGTTGATAGGTACAGGTACTTCTGCAACTTGAACAAACGTTGAAGTATTATTGGGTAAATTATTACACAACAGTTTATTTATTATACTATCTACGCAGAAGGGGCATCTATACAGGGAAATTATTACACAACGGTTTATTATTCACCTTATGCTTCGTGAATAACTACAAATAATTAATGACTGAATTATTGAATCCCGCGCATTTGTATGAAACTTCAATTCCCGGACCGGCTCCAGTACTCCATTTAGGGCTTTCCTGGAGGGAGCTCGAGCGTATTGACCACAGAAAACAGTGATGTACGCAGAAGGTGCATCTATACAGGTACGTATATGTCGTCGGCCCTGGACAAATTTGAATGTCCTGGACTAGCAAATCAAGATTGGACCTCGAGGAGCCGGATTGACTAGCATATAATCGATGTTGGTAATCGAATGGGGGAAAAATCGATGCTCTCTGAAAGGGAACATCATGATTGGATTCATTCCCCCTCCCGGCGTGCTATGACGTGCTTCCTCGAGGAACTATCGCGCGTTTGTTAACCTACCATTCGACATCAGAAGTGGGATCCCGAATTTACGTCGACCATTACCGGTCTATAAGTGAACCAGTGACTTGGCTAACGAAAACGGGAGTGTTTCCGCCATGGATCACCCAGAAAATCTGAGGGATCACCCTAGAAAACAACCAGAGAAACCAGCAAGGCAGCGCTCATCACATCCCATGGACCAAGGATTGCCCTCAACCTCTGGAAACACAGGTGAGATCGTTTCATTATTGATGCATGATGCTAATCTCGAGGCTCCGTTGTCAGCCTGGCAACGTATTGAGGAGAGTCATTTGTCTGAGTTGCGCAACGTAACTTTGAACAAGTCCAATGTTCACCAACATCATTCCGATAGCTCTCTTAGTCCGGGGGTCACTCAGGATGTAGGGGAAAACAACAACACCCCCCTCTCGTCACCTTCGCTACCTCCTCACCAGACCCCTCTTTCAATCCCCAACGAAAGGGGAAGGACCTCTGCTACTGACCCACATTTGAACCATATGTTCCCACCTCATCGTCCCTCTGGCACTACCGCTTTTGAAAGGGAAAGGGATCATCTCTCTATGATGCATGTTCTTGAAGGAGTATTGGGGAACCAAAATCAACAATTTGCCTTGTTAATGGATCAGATAATGCAACGCTTGCCCTCAAGTGTGCCAAGATTCCAATTAAAATTACCCGAATTTAACCCAGATAATGAAGATTCTGACCCGCGTTCTTGGCTTGCGACAGTTGACATGTGCCTAACGGAAAACCCTAAAACTGGTTCTGAACTAATTTCGATCCTAGGGATGGCTCTCAAGGGGAGTGCTTCTTGTTGGATGTCCCAGGTAGCCTCACCCGCTGTCACCTGGACTGAATTTCGTACCTTGTTTTTGATGCAATATGATGTCACTGACACCCCAGCCTCCACTTTGATTTCACAATTGAATTTAACCCCCAAAGAAGGAGAAAATATGGTTCCTCTTGCTTCCAAAATGTACAACACCCTGATGGCTCATTTAAAAGACCTAAGAGTCGATGAATTTGTGACTTCCCTCATTTTAGCACATTTGTCTAAATTTGATTCTCGTGTTAAACGTCTTGCTTTTACGTCAGATGTACGTTCTCGTGATGTTCTTTTCCGAGAACTTAAAGCACTCTCTTATGGAAAACGTCCGCCTCCAGATTCAAAAGCCCATAACGATAAACGTTTTAAACCATACCAGTCTCACAGTGATTCAGCTCCAAATAGTTCATACTATTCAAAACCGTATGTTTCGCATGACCGTTGCCGGAACTGTCATAAACGTCATACTCCAGGAAAATGCTACAACAGCGGGCCCTTCAACAAGTCTTCAGGGCCGCCTCCGACATCTCACAAGGCTCAGAACGCTGGGCAACCCTCTCACCAGCAACAAGGAGACATCAGATGCTACTCCTGTGGTGATCCGAGCCACCTGGCCAACCGCTGCCCTAATAAGGCCAAAGCTTCAACAACGTCTTCAAAGCCTAAGGGAAAGGCCATAGAACGACAAGTCAACTTCTGCTCAAAGAATCCTCCAGGGTACTTTGAACACAAGGGTAAGAAGTATCAGTTCCAATTTGATTCGGGTGCTGAGTGCTCCTTAATAAGACAGTGTATGAGTTCCAACTTCAATGGACCCATTTTTGAAGTTCCGGTTACACTAAATGGTATTGGCCAAGGTAAAGTTGTTAGTCAAACTCAGATAGTTGTGGACATAATGGTCAACGATATTGAACTAAATGTTTGTTTCCATATTGTGCCAGATTTTGCCATACCATCCGAAATAATTATTGGTAGGGATGTTTTGCCCATGGGAGTAAAAGCTGTGTTAACAGAAAATGCATGCATTTTCATGCCAACTGATCTCAAGCTTTCTAAGTCATTAGAAAGGAAAATCCAGAGGCTTGAATCTGAACGTCCTACTGTCAACAATAATTGTTCAAACAATAGAGTAAGGCCATTAGAGCTCTGTACTGGTGGTATCTTGCCTGCTTCATTGAATTTAGACGAAATTAAAACAGATTTAGATACTAAGCATGTTCCAGCATTGCATACAATTTTACAAAAATACCAGTCATTCTTTACAGCCGATTTGCCGCTGACCCGTGTTACAACAGGTGAATTTAAAATTCGACTTATTGATCCCAATAAAATCGTCAACCGTCGACCTTACCATCTTTCAGAACAACAAAAACAATTTGTGCGTGAACATATTGCTAATTTAGAGGCTGCCAATATAATCAGACCAAGCCATTCCCCATTCGCGTCACCTATTTTGCTAGTCCCTAAAAAGAATGGTAAAACCCGAATGGTCGTGGACTACCGCCAACTGAATGACAATACTTATGCTGAACACCACCCTCTTCCACTCATACAGGATCAGATAAATCGTTTAGCAGGAGTAAAATACTTCTCCTTGATTGACACCTCTAACGGATTTTATCAAATTCCTGTGGATCCAGGTAGCATTGAGTACACCGCCTTTGTATCACCTGAAGGGCAGTACGAGTTTCTATCCATGCCGTTTGGTGTGAAAAACGCACCCTCTGTTTTTACCCGAGCAATCATGAAAGCGCTAGGACCGGTTGCTCATGAATACGTCTCGTGCTTTATTGATGATGTATGTGTCATGGCAACAACTATAGAAAAGGCCTTAGAACGTCTCGAACGAGTTCTAAATATTTTAACCGGCGCAGGATTTTCGTTGAATCCTACAAAATGTGAATTTATAGTAAAAAGGGTGCAGTACTTGGGCTTTGACGTTCGTGATGGAGAAATTAGACCTAACACCAAGAAGATAGAAGCCCTTGTAGCATTACCACCTCCAACCACAGTTTCCTCACTAAGGCAATTTCTAGGTCTCTCCTCATATTTTAGGCAATTTATTCAAAACTTTTCTCGAATTGCTGCCCCTCTGTATCGCTTATTGACAGCGAAATCTAACCTAATTTGGCAGCGAGAGCACGAGGATGCTAGGCTGGCGTTGATCAGATGTCTCACCACCGAACCAATTTTGATGATCTTCAATCCGAAATTACCGGTGGAGCTGCACTGCGACGCCTGCTCTCTTGGATATGCTGGCATACTACTACACATTGTAGATAGGAAGCCAAGGGTAATTGCGTACTATAGTCGCAGAACAACTCCCACAGAGAGCAGGTACCACAGCTACGAATTAGAAACTATGGCTGTTGTCAAATCAATTCATTTCTTTCGTACCCTGTTGCAGAATATTTCATTTGTAGTAGTTACAGATTGTTTGTCCCTCAAAGAAACCTACTTAAAACAAAATTTGAACGCTAGAGTCCAAAGATGGTGGAGTTTCCTCCAGTCTTATGATTTCAAGATAGTTTATCGACCCTCTAAACAAATGCAACATGCTGACTATCTATCACGTCACCCCCTTTCTGACGAGTCAGGTACAGTTCAAGTAATTGAAATATCTGATCCAACTGATGCCCCAATTTCACATGTTGCTGAACCCAAAATGGTACCATATAACTCACCAATTTCTGTTGAATGTAACGCCCCACTTACCCCTCAACATCCCATTTCCACCAATAATATTGAACGAGGTAGATCGCGTTTGGTGCCACCAAAGGAAATAAATCTAACAACATTGTCAGACAACTGGTTGTTGATGGCACAACAGCAGGACCCTGAGATTTCTTCTTTCATTGAAAAATTCAAGAAAAAATGTCTTACAGAACCCATTGCAGCGACCTATGAGTTAAGGTCAGGAGTTTTGTGCCGTAGTGTTCAAAGGGGATTTCGAACTAGATGTGTCCCGATCGTACCCCATGCTTACAGGTATGCAGTCGTGCAAAATGTACATGACTCAATCATGCATTTAGGTTCAGATAAAACACTTGCGAAATTGGCTGATTATTACTGGTTCAAGGGTATGACAAAATATGTTAGGAAATTTGTCGATGCTTGTCTCACTTGTAAGGTTGCTAAACCACCAACAGGTAAAAAGCAGATTTCTTTGCATCCAATACCAAAGGGTACCGTACCGTGGTCAACGGTTCATTGTGACTTAAGTGGGAAACTGAGTGGTAAACGTGATGCAAAGGAGTACTGCATCGTTCTGGTGGATGCTTTTTCTAAGTTTGTACTGCTATATCACACCAACAAATTGGATACTGCCGGGGTTATCAAAGCCATACGTTCATCGATTTCAATCTTTGGCCCACCTGATCGCATTGTAGCAGACCAAGGTCGATGTTACACTAATAAGGAGTTTCAGCAATTTTGTGCCCTAAACCAAATTGAGTTAGACCTAATAGCAACTGGTGCTTCACGTGCCAATGGCCAAGTTGAGCGTACTATGTCCACACTTACCAACATGCTTACTGTCACGGAACTGGGGGATCGCACTTGGCAAGATACCCTTGGTGAGATTCAACTTGCCATGAACAGTACTGTTCACGGTGTTACGCGTTCATCACCCCTTGAAATGATGATAGGAAGGGTAGTAAAACCTGTGGGGATGGTAACACCGAGTGATGATCTTTTGCAATCTCAGAGAGTTGATGTAGATACTGCCCGTGAGAAAGCCGCTCAAAACATGATAAGGGCTGCCAACTATGATAAGGCGCGCTTTGACAAAACCAAGTCGAAAATTATACTGCACTCTGTGGGAGACCTGGTCCTGCTTCAAAACGAACCGAGGAATCAGACAAAACTCGACCCTAAATTTAGAGGTGCGTTCAGAATACAAAATGTTCTAGATGGAGATCGCTATTTGATCAAATCTTTGACAGGAAATCGAACTTATAAATTTCCTCATGACAGGGTCCGGAAGGTACCTGAACCGGGGCTGGTGTCAGATCATGAACACCTCGAAAGCGGCAGTGAATCAGATGGTGACTGTACGGCAGTTTGAGTTTGTAATGTAGATTTACGTTGTTACCTACTGTAACCACCAATGAATTCCTATGAGTTGTTAATTTTTTTTTGGTTTTCCCCAGGTAACTAACTCTTTGGAATTGGAGAACACATTGTGTTGCCAGTGAGCATATGATATTGATGAACATTTCATTTGCGTGATTTTGTTTCCCCTTAACGATTATTTTTCCGGTTGTATTGTCACAAACCGAATTTTGTTGGCTAGCATTTTGTTATTTATGTTTCCGGTTTCTCGATTATGTGCACGTTTTCTTTTGATTTAATTAACTTTTCTATGACCGTGAATAAACTTCTTACTTTCCTCTTTTATTCTCTGGTGTTATTCCTAACTTGGTACTTTTATCAGTTGACTCATTCATTACTTGTTTGGCTGACATTCCCTGCTCTTGCCGGGCGGACTGGGGTAGTTATAATCCCCTCTCACCCCGGTGGGAGAGCAGCGTCTCTGTCTGCCTATCTTACAGTCACCCTTGTTTATGGTTGGCCACCCGTATCATTCGGTACGGGAAGTGCATCACCCTTGTTTATGGTTGGCCACCCGTATCATTCGGTACGGGAAGTGCATCACCCTTGTTTATGGTTGGCCACCCATATCATTCGGTACGGGAAGTGCATCACCCTTGTTTCTGGTTGGCCACCCATATCATTCGGTACGGGAAGTGCATCACCCTTGTTTATGGTTGGCCACCCGTATGATTCGGTACGGGAAGTGCATCGCCCTTGCTTATGGTTGGCCACCCGTTTCATCTGGTATGGGAAGTGCATCGCCCCTGGCATATGGTTTACCGCCTGTTTCATTCAGTGGGTACCTACAGGACATGTATCACCGTTGGTTTGCGGCATCCATGGTGTGTTTTCTTGTGGGTCATGCTTCCACGTTGCTGGCCACCTGCACGGTTTTGTGTGTGCCGGCAGTGCCTCGCTATTGAGTTCGGCCACCTGTTGTGACAGGATAGGCTCTTTGTTTTTTTTCTCTTGGGTTCCAAGCCTGCTACTATCTTTGCCATTGATGGCAGCTTTGATTACACTGTGTTCTATACCCCAACTAATGCGTCGGGCTACGTCTTCTCGACCTGTCTTCTCATCAGGAATGCCCGAGTGTCGTCGGTAATGATTTTACCGTTATCCTGCCCGTCTGCTGTTGTTATTCTTGTTACTTTTCAGAAGCGGTCGAGACGCCCGCATGTCAGGGCTGGCCGTGTCGTCGGCCCTGGACAAATTTGAATGTCCTGGACTAGCAAATCAAGATTGGACCTCGAGGAGCCGGATTGACTAGCATATAATCGATGTTGGTAATCGAATGGGGGAAAAATCGATGCTCTCTGAAAGGGAACATCATGATTGGATTCATTCCCCCTCCCGGCGTGCTATGACGTGCTTCCTCGAGGAACTATCGCGCGTTTGTTAACCTACCATTCGACATATATAATAAACTTTGTGTAATAATTTGCAGCGTTTTTATTGCATTTTCGGATTCTACATACCTTGAATCGGAAACCATCAAATCGTGAGGAGGGGTTAACATTTTTTTAATGCTCGATTCCAAAGGTTCATCATTATTGAAAACAATAATCCAATATGATATAATAAGATATATTGCCTACCTATATATTATAAACATAATATTTATATACATAATAATTAGGTATATAAATATAATATAAGAAATATGATTATTAAATAATAACTAATAACCTAAAGAAAAAACCTAGGTACTGTACACATTTCAATTGAAAATTTCATTTAACAATTTCATTTTTAGAAAATTCTGTAATCGATGATGGAAGGTTTCATCAAGAAACCTTTATGTAGACTATCAATTCGCTGACGTATTTTCGAGGCAGGTAGATAATAATTAATTGATTGTGCTGGTACGTGTTAATTCATTTTCGTCTACAACATAATGATGCACTGAGAACTGAACCAACATTGAAGTAGTTGATGTTTATGACTGCTAACAATAATTTATTTCATTATCTACATTCATTCATCATCGAGGAAGGGAAGTACGTCCGAAAAGCGGGGCCGCGTGAAGAGTGGGAATGCGGTAGCTGCTCGTATGGTGAGAACCACCTAACTGAATTCTTGTGAAGTATGGACAGGTATTCCCTCGGCAGTATGGACAGTTCCTTGAGATTCGACGCATCCCGTTGCCGACAAATTAGGTACGTAAAAACGCTTGAGAATAAATTAGAAAATGATCCCCTCTGGGGCAAAAACCTACCCGCCAAACAGCGTTGAAAGAAATATCAACGTTTGGGGGGGAGGAACAGGTTTCTAAATGTACATCCAAGAGTGAGGTGCGGAGCACCGAGCATGTTACTCGGGCGGGCAAATTGGATATCAATCTGTTCTGCGGCTCAGGAGGTATTTTTTGGCAGGTGAATTTTTACAACAGGGTTTTTGGAGGGGGGATACCACATCCTTATTAATGAAGTAAACATTTCTTCCCCTTATGTAACTAAAAATTTACGCAGTAGGTACCTAGTTACTCAGCACCTACTTACGTTTGTTGGTGGTAAGTTTTTAAAACAGGATTCGGGGGGGGGATGGTATTAAATCTTTTTGCACAGATTGATGAAGGAAAAATATTTTTTCTCACTAACTACCTGAACATTTTTTCCCATTCTACCTAAACGTTTTTTCTCAGTACCTACCTACTTACCCATAATTTTACAAAAACGCTGCAAAGTCCTTGTCACATGGGTTTGTTATTCTACTGGACATACCTACCGAAATGTTGGCTGTTCATCTATTGTTTCTTTCATGTGAAATAATTTAAATAGCTATTTCCAATGGTTTCCAGAAACTTTGGCCCCCAAACCACAAATTATGTACGCTCCTTTTTTTCTTTTTTTTCCAAATTATCTTTGAACATTTGTAGTGTCATTTAATTTTCTTGATCCACGTGTTGACACTTCTTCTAGAGTTATTATACAAATTAGGTAATGGTGATTTCAGGCGATTTCCGAGGTTTTTGACTCATTAAAAATAAATTTTGGGAGCTGAACATTTGGTAGAACCTCAATTTTCCACTCTTTGGTCAAAATTGACTTCATATTCGGTCTTCTCGTCCCAAAAAAAGGGGAGGGGGAAAAATACACAGAAGGCACTTCATCGGAGCATAAAAAATGTGTGTGCAACATTTCAGCTCGGTCCGTTATGTCTGTGAGGCTGTGCAACCGTAAATAAAGTTTCCCAGCACCTACCTACCCACTTAGACCTAAAATTTTAGAACGGAAGGGGGGGGGGGGGAATGCATATAAGGTACCTCCTTGGAATGTGTGCAAAATTTCAGCTCGATCCGTTACGTATATGAGGCCTAGTCAAAGAACAACGACAATGACAAGAACAAGAAGAAGAAGTATTGTGTTGTCGTGTAAACAGTGTCTTGGTCGCTTTAGGTACGTATCTGTCCGACAGGACGCTCCCGCGTCCCTAGATGAATGATGAAATGAGGGTGTTTTGGATTCTCGATGAAGGAATAAGTCAAAAGAGGAGCGGGCAGGAAGTCAATGCGTTGCCTGCCAGACTCCAACAGCGCCCTTTTATATCGCCATTTCAGAGACGCCCAGTACATATCCAACTGTCAAGCGCACCCACCGATAGAGACCTCGAGTGGATCTCATTCATTTTCTAGAGGGCTGACCCCGATAGGACTATTACAATTGAAATGGCTCCGGGAAAACGACATCACTTTAATAGCCGGATATTCCTAGTAAGTAGATAGAATAAAGAAGTTCTGGCACATGCGACAGCCTACCTATGAGTGTGATACTAAACCCGCACGACACAAAACCCGCAGCAAATTACCTATGTATTTTTTAGAAATTTACTTAATTTTCGTAAATTTTGTTATTACCTTCAAAAAATTTTGGAGAAATTTATGGAAATTTCGCTCTTACGAAAATTTTTGGAATTAAACAAATTTGTTATTACCTTCGAAAATGTTGAAAATTTTTCGAAAATTACGTTGCCTTCAAACAATTTTTCGAAAAATTAAAGAAATTTCGCATAGGTATCTTTCGACACTTTTTGAAGGTAACAAAATTTTTGAAATTTTCGAAGGTAACAAATTTTTTTGAAAATTCCATACATTTTTGAATATTTTGGAAATGTTTCGAAAATTTCGTAAATTTAGAATATTTTCAAAAAACCAACGATATTTCCGTAAATTTTTTCAAACATTTTTGATGGTAATAACAAAATTTACGAAAATTGCGAATGTTTCGAAAAATTCGTAATGTGCTGTGGGTTTTGTGTCGTGCGGGTTTAGTATCACAGGTCTTGGAGGCTGGCCTCTGTGCCAGAACGTCTTTATTCTATCTACTATTTATACCTATCTATCAAACTACCAGTAAATCGGTCGTCCTTCAATTTTTGTTGAGGAAACAACTCGGACTCATGCACTCTCATTGTTTCTGAAACAATAGCGTCGGCGCGCGGTGTGTAATATCAAGGAAAGAACTGCGTCCACCGTGAGTTCACGAAGTCCGGAGAGCCGCGACTATGTAAGAATACACGCAGTTAAACGCTCAGTATAAATAAGCAATAACGAGCTGAAAATAACTCAGTTTTGCTGGAACAAGTAAAATACACTGCCAAGGTGATGGCACAGGAGCTTCCTCGTCACAATCAGAGTGACCCATTATAAAATAGAACAGACTCGGAAGCAAAATAACATAACATTACATTACATTACATTACATTACATAACGTTAAATATACATATTACATAACATTACATTACATAACATTACATGAAATATACATATTATACATAACATGACTTCCATAATACATTACGTCCATTATACATAACTAGCCTGACCGCTCGCTTCGCTCGCTATCCGAGATTCGCTGTACGCAGTATCGTGGAACCAACAAACGACGGAAAAATCCCATACCCTACCGGGTATTTGTGCCCAATTTTATCAAAATCCGTCAAGCCATTCAGGAGTTGACCATGGTCGACCATATTTCCGCTATGGTCAGGGAATTAAAAATGCGCCTACGTTCAACTTGGGAGGCTACCGGATATTGGTGCCAAATTTGGTCGATATCCGTTGAGCAATTCGGGATTCGACCATGGAGGGGCCCATGGATGCGCTAAGGTCGACCGCGGGGGTAGTCCGAAGGGTCGATCGTAGATAGAATTTCACGTAGATTACGAATACGCGATAAAAAATAGGGGTTACCATTTCAATTAACGAAGTTGACCATGGTCGACCATAGTTCCGCTATGGTCAGGGAATTAAAAATGCGACGTTGCACAACTTGGGAGCCTACTGGATACTCGTGCCAAATTTGGTCGATATCCGTCAAGCCATTCAGGAGTTGACCATGGTCGACCATAGTTCCGCTATGGTGAGGGAATTAAAAATGCGACGTTGCACAACTTGGGAGCCTACTGGATATTCGTGCCAAATTTGGTCGATATCCGTTGAGCAATTCGGGATTCGACCATGGAGGGGCCCATGGATGCGCTATGGTCGACCGCGGGGGTAGTCCGAAGGGTCGATTGTAGATAGAATTTCACGTAGATTACGAATACGCGATAAAAAATAGGGGTTACCATTTCAATTAACGAAGTTGACCATGGTCGACCATAGTTCCGCTATGGTCAGGGAATTAAAAATGCGACGTTGCACAACTTGGGAGCCTACTGGATATTCGTGCCACATTTGGTCGATATCCATCAAGCCATTCAGGAGTTGACCATGGTCGACCATAGTTCCGCTATGGTCAGGGAATTAAAAATGCGACGTTGCACAACTTGGGAGCCTACTGGATATTCGTGCCAAATTTGGTCGATATCCGTCAAGCCATTCAGGAGTTGACCATGGTCGACCATAGTTCCGCTATGGTCAGGGAATTGGAAATTCGACGTTGCACAACTTGGGAGCCTACTGGATATTCGTGCCAAATTTGGTCGATATCCGTCGAGCCGTTTGGCCGTGCATAGAAGGACAGACAGACAGACAGAGCGCATGCGCAGGGCGAACCGCTGGCTCTATCATGTTGAAATTTATATGGGACCTCAATGGGCCCTACCCGCTTAATCCCTGAGAATTACATTGAAATTGGGTGAAATCTTTGGTTACTACGGCTGTAACAAGGAAATTGAATCTATTTCACGCCAGCGCATGCGCAGAGCGCACCGAGGGTCCGATCATGCTGAAATTCATACTGGAACTCACTAGGCCTTGTCCAAACAACCCTTGAAAATTTGAGCGAAATTGAATCAAAATTGTGAAAGTTATGCGTGTTTGTTGAATTTAACGATAGCGCATGCGCAGGGCGTACCGCTGGATCAATCATGTTGAAATTTGTATGGGACCTCAAGGGGCCTTATCCGCACCATCCCTCAAAATTTGAGCTGAATCAATTCAAAATCCTGGAAGTTATGGCTGTAACAAGGAAATGCGGACAGACTCACAGACTCACAGACTCACAGATTCACAGACTCACAGACCGACAGACACGGAACCAAATTTGTTCAGTAGGCTTTGAAACGCAAAATGTAAGTGGAAATTTTGATTTCTGAAGACAAAAATTTTTTGGCTCACGAAAGTGAACACAAGGCTTCCGCTGCTTCGCAGACCCGGAAGCAATAAGACCGGGAAGCAGGAGGCTGCTCAGATAATAATGAGTCTTGAGTGCGAACGAACTTGCCCTACATCATTTTCTGTACTCTACGTATGGGAAGTATGAAGTGAAAAAAAAACACGCTGCAAATCCCTGCACAACAGTTTATTATTTTGTACAGAATACCCTTATGTTGCAGATCACAGCTCTCCGTATACATAACCCTTCTATATAATATATTTATGTACTATTTTATGCGTATTATGCAGATCGCAGACCCTCCGTAGCGGGAAACTATACTGACCTTTTCCATATTGACCATCAATATTGAATTTTCCAACTTGTTTCATTTCGTAGGAAACTCCATAGTTCCGTCCTATATCTGTCACGAGTGCGGCCAAAACAGTCCACAGAAAGCATTTTTCATCTGCATTTTTGATGTTGATGATGCCTGTCATTGAGTTTGAAATTGAAGAGGGAGTGGGGATGATCCACTGTGCCTCACGTGTTTTCTGTCCGAACAGTGAGATATTTCATTGATCCGAGTAAACCTCGGCGGAATTTGCTGTGTAGTTAAGTAGGTATTTCGTAGGCCGTAAATAATTTCGCAACATAACGTTTAATGAGAATATCGACACTACTCAACACATTTCACTGCTTTATATGAGTACATCCCACTTTATTCAATGCTTAAAGCGTGAAATTGGTATGGTATATGAAGAGAATTATCTACAAGACACCCTGCGAAGAACGAAGTATTATGGGATTCCTTCACTGATCAACAACTCTTTATCATCCTATAAATAAACTGTTACAGTAAATAGCCTATTAGTTCTGTGATTAAAACATTATAAAAAACGCTGCAAATCCCTGCACAACGGTTTATTATTTTGTACAGTCTGTTACTGATCACAGCTCTCTGTATAAATAACACGTCTATATGTATAATATAATATGAACTATTCTATACATATTGTGTGGATCGCAGACCCCCCGGGGTAGGTTAGTAACTTACCCCGTACTCGTTTCCAGGTACCTACCTAAATCACGAGTTAAATGTTGCTAAAATAATTTATTCTGTCGATGACAAACAGTAACTAAAATGGCAAAAAGAAACGGAAATAATGAAGTTATGAAGGGAAATTGTTGATGTGGAGTGAAAAAAGTTGCAAACGTACCTACCAACCTACTCCAGCCCCTTCTACGTAGATGGTATAATGAACCGTTGTGTAATAATTTACCATTGTGTAATAGTTTACCCATCAATAATACTTCAACGTTTGTTCAAGTTTCACTACCTATCAACAAACTTCAAAAGAGCCATCATTTTTCAAATGAAATAATATCACAGAACAACCAACTCTACTTCATACTCCGTGGATATAATCATGTGCTCCCTAGCGATGATTCTCGGGCCAATTCGCGATTGTTAGAGCGTCCCTAGTGATGATATTTGGGCTAAATTTATACAATTTCATTCACCCTGCTAAAAAAGCCTGCCGGTGCAAACTTCTGGGTTTTACTGTGAACGAACAGCTGGACGTACAATGCTCCGGGTGGTCCTAAAAAATTTCCTAGATCTAGAACTATTTAAAACCGTAAAAAAAATCGAGAAAATGGGGTCCTGGAGACTTCAACCCCTATTTTTCACCCCTTAGGTTTGACTGACATTAACGCCGAGCTTCGAGGACCAACTAGACCACAAATGGGACCTATAAACCGAATTTCGTCAACTCTGGTTCATGTTAACTAAGAAAAGTGCGAAGTACGGCGGACGGACAGACATTTTTTTATTGCATTTTCGGATTCTACATACCTTGAAACGGAAACCATCAAATTTTTAGGGTGGGTTCAACTTCTTTTTTTCATGCCCGATTCCAAAGGTTCATTACTGAAAATAAGATACCAAAAGGAAAGGACAAGGTTTGCGAAGCTCTGGCATCAAATACGCTAATTATACTGGTATAGTGCCTAGATCGCAGGATAAGAAAAAACGTGAAAGCGATCGAGAAAGCTCTACAAATCGATAATAGTGCGTTGTATTTTCCGTGGACAAAGCAATTCAAGCACGTTCCAGTCATGCAGCATGGCTAATAAAATGACTACAGCGAGAAACCATCTTTTCGTAAAATTATCATTATAATTGTCTCGTGATTTTAGCCACTTTTACCGATTTCTTACTCCTATAAAGTCAAGTGTGACCCACTCTTTTTGGAGACAAATATTTGGATCATCGAAACATTCCCTCTTTCTGTCGTGAATCATCATCCCACATAACGTCAGGTGAATTAATGTTGATTTTAGCCCATAATACCAATTTTTGACCCACAAAAATCCAAATTTGAGACGTATTCTGTATGAAAAACAACTGGAGTGGTATTTTTCTGTGTTACTAACCCTTGGTCGTGAAAGAAACAGAATGTTTTGCTGTCTATAGGCTTCATTCACCAGAATCAAACTGAAAGAAATTAGGTAACATGGGAGAAAGCGTCTGTAGGAACGAGTATGACAATATTTAATGAATATGACGGGGTCAAAATAATACTGCATTCGCCCCCCTCTCATAATTTAACAAAACAGCAAGAAATGGAGGACGCAGATCTCGATTGCTCCTTGTGAGATGGGAAGACCTCCACGTCGAAGTTCTGGCTTCGGTCAGGTCCACTGTGATCTACGCAGAAAGGGCTACTATACAGGTAAATAATAAACTTCGTGCAATATATCTGCAGCTGTAATCTTGCGTAATAATTCAGCTATAGATAAGGCATATCTATAGTTAAATAGGTCATGGTACGTGTGCATTCATGGAATGTGTGAAAAGGCAAGTTAAAAACTGTGTACAACATGCGAGTCCGACCGGGAGGCCTGCTTGTAATCATGTGAGTACCTACAGTTATTAAAGTGCCAATAAATAATCACTGTCTACACAAATGGAGAAGAATCATTGGTATTATCCAATGAAAACGATACCGAAGGAGAAAAGCTGCGAGCAGATTGGTTCTATCGATCGATAGAACAATGGGTGTTACAGGTAACATTGCGCAGGGGGAAAACTTATTATCAACTTAGAAATTATCACCGGTAGCTTAAGTGCTTAGAGTCGAAAAGATTGGATATTGGTATAAAAACCAAGCTTTGTAGTTATGCTAAATACATGGTCTAGCTACAGCCCACCAG
This sequence comes from Leptopterna dolabrata, assembly GCA_954871275.1. Taxonomy (NCBI): domain Eukaryota; kingdom Metazoa; phylum Arthropoda; class Insecta; order Hemiptera; family Miridae; genus Leptopterna; species Leptopterna dolabrata. The sequence continues at coordinate 77,633,137 of OX940975.1, read as the reverse complement.
CCACCTATATGAGTAAATCTCACTCTAATTACAGTTATCCATCTGTCTTATAACTCCATGTTAAATATTCTCTTTAATTGCCTCAAATATTTTACGCTCGAGTTGCGTACGCCCCAACCCCCACGTGGCTGGGAGGGCGCAGGAGCCCCACTTTCCTTGGATTATACGAAGGTGATAAATCCCGGGACTTGGAGCTCTCGGACCGTTGTGCGTTTGCTCTGGATCTCCAAATAACCGTGGAGTCCCGTCTGACCCTCTTTCCACAAGTAACAAGCGGAAATCCCTTTTACAATCAGACCTCTCGGGAAGGAAACGTCCAGCACTCCATCTTCTGCAGTTGTTCCTTTTTTGACGGCCCTAATCGCATACCTCTGTGAAACGTCTCAGTGATAATGGCAGGCCCGACGTGGTTATCATCTGAGCTTATACTGCCCACGGTCGTGGACTGAGCTTGGAATTCGCTCTTCAGGTTAGCGCATTCGCTGCTCTCCAACTACTCCACTACTAATTGAAAAATAACATTGAGAGATTATATGTTATAACTAACAACAATGACGCAGTAACTACAAAAACGTGAATTATTTCAGTGCCATAAGGCCATACATAACTAGTTTAGGTCCTAGATCCATGTAATTTATACACAGAAGCAGAACATTGAACATATTTGGACCGAAATGTGAATAGAAGGTTTCTACACCACTTTCAAGTTCCAAGACTTGAATTTTCTATGGGCGGTCAACATTTTCGAACGCTCCTCCTGAAAAGTTGGAGAAAAAAAATTCACCCCCCCCCCCCCCCCCCTCAAAATTGGATGGTCAGTTTCAAGGTATTTAGAATCCAAAACTGCAATAAAAAAATTTCTGTCTGTCCGCCGTACGCCGTACTGGCCACTTTTCTTGGTTACCATGAAAAGAAATTGATGAAATTCGGGTCATAGGTTCCGTTCGGGGTCTAGTTGGTCCTCGAAGCGCGACGTTACTGTCAGTCATCTCTAAGGGGTTCAAAATAGGGATTGCAATTTTCAGAACGCCGTAGCTCGAAAACTTTCGATAGAAGTGTATTGTTTTTTTACGTTATTAAATTTGTCTTGAGCTAAACAATTTTTTGAGACCACCCGGAGCCTTGTACGTCCAGCAGTTCGTGTGCACCAAAAAGCTTCGTCAAGATGATCGTGAATCAAACGGTATAAATCCGGCGGGGATATCATCACTAGGGAGCACCTGATTATAATCAAGGATGGCTGTATGAAGTCGAGTTGGTTGTTCTGCGATATTATTTTTTTCATTTGATAAGCGATGGACTAATTGGATTTTGTAGGTAGGTTGTGAAACTTGAACAAACGTTGAAGTATTATTGATGGGTAAATTAATACACAATGGTAAATTATTAAACAACGGTAAATTATTTCACAACGGTAAATTATTAAACAACGGTGAATTATTAAACAACGGTGAATTATTTCATAACGTTAAATTATTATAGAACGGTAAACTATTACACAACGGTTCATCTACCAAGAAGGGGCTGGATTTTGTTGATCGGTACTTTTGCAACTTGAACAAACGTTGAAGTATTATTGATGGGCAAGTTATTACACAATGGTAAATTATTACACAACGGCAAATTATTACATAACGGCAAATTATTACCTACATAACGGTAAATTATTTCACAACGGTAAATTATTAAACAACGGTGAATTATTAAACAACGGTGAATTATTTCATAACGTTAAATTATTATAGAACGGTAAACTATTACACAACGGTTCATCAACCAAGAAGGGGCTGGATTTTGTTGATCGGTACTTTTGCAACTTGAACAACCGTTGAAGTATTATTGATGGGCAAGTTATTACACAACGATTCATTATACTTGACCACGAAGGTAGGTATTGACCACAGAAAACCACAGAAAACATTAGGATTGCGCTAGAGACAGGCGTATCGATCACGCTTGCCGAACGTTTGGCTGCTAGGGGGGTGAGCTGGAAGTTCATACCACCAAGGGCTCCTCATTTTGGGGGGTTATGGGAAGCTGCGGTCAAGTCAGCAAAGCGACTTATTAGGGTAAATTTGCGCGATCATACGGTCAATTTCCAAACGTTCAGCACTATAGTGGCTAAGGTCGAGGCCATCCTTAATAGTCGGCCTCTTGTGTTCCAATCCGCCTCGCCGGATGATATTCTCGTTCTTACACCAGGTCACTTCTTGATTCAAAGACCACTTACTGCTCTCCCGGAATCTGAAGGCTGCCTGGACTCCAGCTCGCGCCTTATTCCCAAATGGCGGTTTGTGAACCAGACCGTACAGGGCTTCTGGAAGAAGTGGAGTAAGGAGTACCTGCTTGATCTGCAGGCACGGGCCAAATGGAATACTCCTGACCGACCCCCTGTTTTAGGAGATGTAGTGTTGATCATGGACGATAATCGTCCACCGCTCTCTTGGGCCATGGGCGTGATTACCGATCTTCACGCTGGTTCTGATGGTATTGTACGGGTAGCCAAAGTTAGGTCCACCAATGGAGAGCTGACACGTCCATTGGTCAAGCTTTGCCCCATGCCCAAGGAGCAGTCCGAATGACGGGCGTCATTGGGGGGGGAGGATGTTCGGACGTAGGTACATAAACGCCCGAAGTAGTGCGTCTAGTGTCCGCTCGAGCGCTAGCTGCGGCTAGCGGGGTCGATCAGATCATGAGGTTTCTTAGGTCTTAGAACGAACGAATATAATTGTGCTTATATTAATAAATTGCAGCAAGCATCACGTCAGCCATAGGCGGTGCAATTTCGGTCTGTCGGTTCGGAAGTATGAAATACGTTCATCCATGTAGTTCTTTGATTCTTTCAAACCTGAGCCCCTCTCGAATGGGAGGATGGCATTCAACCTCAAAAAGTGAAAGTTGAGAAAGTTTTTTATCGTTGTGAAAATTGTATCGAAGTTAATCGTTCTTACCCGTTCTGTAATTAAATTCGCTCAAGTGAATTTAGTCTGTGTTTTTCGTTCCCGAACAAACAACGGGCATATCATCAAAAATCAGGAGTGTGTTACTCGGCACCTCACCCCCTTCTTGGCCGTCGCAATACAGTTGAAATTGTTCTCTCGCAGATTTTCTCGAAACGTATTTCAGGTACGTGAGAAAGTATATTCTCGAGTATTTTATACTTGGGTTGTTCGTGACTGGTAGATATTAAGACCAGGTTTTTGAAACGAATTCCGTTCGGTTCAATCAAAAGGTGAAGGAGGAAGTTGGATTTACCGGCTCCAGTGGCACCAACCATCAGAATTCTCAAGTCGCTGGGTAGCAGTAGACCATGGCGGTTTTGACTGCCACTTTCACCATACCCATACCCTTCTGTTACAGATCACAGCTCTGTGTATAGATAACCCGTCTATATAATATGATATGTACTATTCTATACATATTATGTAGATCGCAGACCCTCCGTAGGTTAGTACCTAACCCCGTACTCGTTACTAGGTACCTACCTAAATCACGAGTTAAATGTTGCTAAAATAATTCTGCCAATGACAAACAGTACCTAACAAAAAGAAACACACATAATGAAGTTCTGAAAAGAAATTGTTGATGAGGAGTGAAAAAAGTTGCAAAAGTACCTACCAACAAACTCCAGCCCCTTCTACGTAGATGGTATAATGAACCGTTGTGTAATAATTTACCGTTGAGTTATGATTTACCGTAGTAATAATTTACCCATCAATAATACTTCAACGTTTGTTCAAGTTTCACTACCTACCAACAAACTCCAAAAGAGCCATCATTTTTCAAATGAAATAATATCACAGAACAACCAACTCGACTTCATACTCCGCCAATATAATCAGGTGATCCCTAGCAATGATTTCATCTCCGCCAAATTTCCTATTGTGGGCGCGTCTCTGGTTACGAGATTTGGTTTGAATTGTATACAATTTCATTCACACTGGAGTCGAAAATACCTGTCGGTGCAAACTTCGGGGCCTTACTGTGAACGAACGGCTGGACGTACGACGCTCCGGATGGTCTTAAAAAACTCGCAAGTTCAAGAACTATTTAAAACCGTAAAAATATTCACGTAAAAAAATGGTATAGGCGTTTTGAAAATTTCAACCCCTATTTTGAACCCCTTAGAGGTGACTCACAGTAACGTCGAGCTTCGAGGACCAACTAGACGTATAACCCTAATTTCATCAATTTTCTTTCATGGTAACTAAGAAAAGTGGCCCGTACGGCGGACAGACAGAAATATTTTTATTGCAGTTTTGGATTCTACATACCTTGAAACGTAAACCATCAAATTTTGAGGGGGGGTAAGAATTTTTTTTTTCATGCTCGATTCCAATGGTTCATTATTCAAAATAATAAACCAAAAGGGCGCTTGGCCGGTTTGTGCATATCAGCCTCCAATTGATTCGATCCCTTCGAATCAATCTGAATCATCAATAAGATATTTTCATCTCAATAATAGTCCGGGAGCCGAGGGTGATTTTCTTACCTCATGCGAGGGAAAAGCAAGGACCACCTAAATTAGTAGGCATTGACCCCAAGGTCAAGAAAAACCCAGGTCTGACAACCTAAGTGGTGCGATTTGGACAGGGCAAATTTTTACATTTTAAAAATTTCAACGAAATTTACTTCATATGAGGGATGAATAAATATCACTTCATTTTCTCGGCAGTTAAACCCCGAAACTAAATTAACCCCGTCAGACTAGTGCCGTTGGGAAATCAGACGACAATTTAAGTTCCAAAAATGTTTAGCAAAATTTACCTCATAAGAGGGATGACAAATTCTAACGGCATTGTATTCCTTCATTCACCATCAACGGAAACCCACCTTGTCAGACGAGATTTCAGGTGCCATAATCACGCCAGACTGCCAAATTTAAAAATTCAGGCATAAATCACCCCATCAGAAGGATGCACGGTTTTGACGTGAATCGGTTGAAATTATCATCCTAGAGTAGAATATGCCTCGTCAGACAATTTATGTGGTGCCATTTGAAAATCATACAACAATTTGAATGTTGAATTTTGAGCAAAATTTACCGCATAAGAGGGATGAAAAATTCCAACGGCATTTTATTCCTTCAATCACCCCTGTCTCACCTCGTCAGACAAAATTTCAGGTGCGATAACCACGCCAGACTGCTTACTTAAAAAATTAAGGATTACTGTAAGGTCCTACTTGTCGGACAAGAATTTCTAGTGTCGTTTGAAAATCAGACCATTCAAATCTCAAATTTTGAACAAAATGTGCCTACATTATAGCAAGGTTCCAAGATTCTAACGAAGATAATACACTATCTGGTCGTTACTAACTACTCTGGTCGTTACTAATCTAACAGTTAGGCGAAATTGTCGGTGTTAAAATTTCTTCAAATCCCCTTCACTACATTAATTCTCGAAAAGTTTATGGTCACATGTACGTATTTATGGGCATAGAAAAATGGACTATATACGTAATAAACACCATTTTTACTTCACAAAAATGTAAAATTTAGTTAAAAAAATTAAACACTTGAACGGAAGAAATTGAAAATACATTTAATAACGAGTCGATTATTCACCATCACCCTCCTCTTTATCACTGTCACTATTCGTAATAATTTGTGGTTCTTCGTCTTCGACCTCTATGAGTACATTGTCCTCACACACTGCAGCTGGTAATTCTTTGGGTAGGTGGACACCATCGAACCAATTGCTCGTGGGGAAGCCATCAACTTCGAGCCAACCGCATTTCGTTGGTGACCATGTGGGCAAAATTTGTTTATTTTCGTCTTCGGTTCTCCAAATGTTGGCAACGTAGTTTGTTCCAGTGTTTTGCTTCAGTTTGCCAGACCCATACAGTTTCATGAAGCAAGTGAATTTGGCTTCATTAATATCTGGCGTTTTCTCCACATACAGAGCAGCAGTGAATTTGGTAATTTGGAGAATTACCTCACGAGGGAGATCAGGGGAACTCCCAAGTGCAGCAAAGGCTTTTTGGTAGTATTTGCTAGGTTCTAGCATTTTAAATGGCCTTACTTCACCTTTTCTGGCGAAGCTAGCAGAGAAATCACATCCTGTGAATGCGTGAAATACTGGTAAACTGGATGCTAGTGGTTTTTCAGTTCGTTTATACACATCGTTAATTGATAAGGTTTTCCTATGTGGTCCTGTCCCTTGGTTAAAGAAAATCGGGAATCTCTTAGTGTTCATTTCGATTTTGCCCATACTGCCAAGGAAAATCATTAGGTAGGTCATCAGTGTCATTTGTCCTGACACATACATTCTCCGTCTTTACCCTGTGTGGGAGCTCCTGTTGACTAGAATAATTGGAAGGACGGACTTCACCATTCCATTATGCTCATTATTGTAGTCAACAGGAGCTCCCACACAGGGTAAAGACGGAGAATGTATGTGTCAGGACAAATGACACTGATGACCTACCTAATGATTTTCCTTGGCAGTATGGGCAAAATCGAAATGAACACTAAGAGATTCCCGATTTTCTTTGACCAAGGGACGGGACCACATAGGAAAACCTTATCAATTAACGATATGTATAAACGAATTGAAGAACCACTAGCATCCAGTTTACCAGTATTTCACGCATTCACAGGATGTGATTTCTCTGCTAGCTTCGCCAGAAAAGGTAAAATAGAGCCATTTAAAATGCTAGAACCTAGCAAATACTACCAAAAAGCCTTTGCTGCACTTGGAAATTCCCCTGATGTCCCTCGTGAGGTAATTCTCCAAATTACCAAATTCACTGCTGCTCTGTATGTGGAGAAAACGCCAGATATTAATGAAGCCAAATTCACTTGCTTCATGAAACTGTATGGGTCTGGCAAACTGAAGCAAAACACTGGAACAAACTACGTTGCCAACATTTGGAGAACCGCGGACGAAAATAAACAAATTTTACCCACATGGTCACCAACGAAATGTGGTTGGCTCGAAGTTGATGGCTTCTCCACGAGCAATTGGTTCGATGGTGTCCACCTACCCAAAGAATTACCAGCTGCAGTGTGTGAGGACAATATACTAGTAGGGAGAGAATGTCACTCCTGGGTACACTCCTGTTTGAACATGCTCGTCAGTCTAACCAGCTGCCTCCTGCCTTAGCGGGCGAGTCCACCTTCTCACCCATCCCTTACCAACCCCCTCACCCACCCCTTAGCCACTCACCCCCCTCGCCAACACACCCCCCTCACCCCCCCTCACCCCCTCGCCCTCACTCACCCCTCACTCCCCCCTCACCCCCCCTCACCCCCTCGCCCTCACTCACCCCTCACTCCCCCCTCACCCCCCCCCCTCCCCCCCACCCCCGGCCTCACTCACCCTCACCCCCTCGCCCTCACTCCCCCCTCCCCCCCTCACCCCTCGCCCTTACCCTCATCCGCCCCATTCCCCCCCCCCCCCCCTGGACGTCATCCTATCGCCCCCTGCCGCCTACAACCGCCCCCAGCCGCCTCCAGACCTCCACCCCCCCCCCCCCTCCCCCCCAGCCTCCTCCACACCTAAACCCACCCCGCCTCCACACCTAAACCCACCCCGCCTCCACACCTAAACCCACCCCGCCCCCTGCCGCATCCACCCACCCCACCCCGCCCCCAGCCGCCTCCAGACCTCCACCCACCCCACCCTCCTCCTCAGCCCTCAGACCCTCCTCCTACTCCTCCGCCCACAAACCTTCACCCATCACCCCCCCACCCATCATCCATCATCACCCATCAACCTCCTACCACCCTCACCACCTTCTACCACCCCCGCCTCATCCCCTCGCCACCCTCACCGCCTCTCTCACCACCACCCCCCCCCCCCACCCATCACCTCAACCTTTATTATGAATGCCTACCAACTTAATTGTACCTATCAAATAATCATAATGACGTCACCCCACCCCTCCCCTACCACCATCTTGGAATTTCTGGAAAACCGTTTTGATTATGAATAGGTACCTACCTACTTAATTCTGTCAGTTAACCATAATGACGACCCCTTTCCACCATCTTGGAATTTCTGGAATTCCGTTTTGATTATGAATACCTACCTACCTAATTGTATCAGGTAATCATAATAATGCCCCTCGGAATTTTTGAAACTCCAGTTTGAGCATGAATGCCTACCTACCCACCTACTTGACACTCAAAACAGTAGACTTATTATAATACCCATCTACTTATGTAAATAATAAGGTGAATGTTTGAAATGTTGATTCTCACCCAAACATCATGGTGATTGTATCAGGTAATCATAATAAAACCCCTTCGGAATTTCTGGAAATACTAATTGACCATGAATACCTACCTACCCACCTACTTGACACTCGAAACACTGGACGTATTATAATACCCAACTACTTATGTAAATAATAAGGTGAATGTTTGAAATGTTGATTCTCATCCAGACATAATCGGGAGATCCACCAATGAAAATATTTCATTATGATTGAAATTAAATTACCACCTCCAACCAGACAGGAACCAGCATGTCTCACCTTGTCCGAATGTGCGTCTCTGCCTCCCTGGCCTGCCTATAATTGGCACCCTTATGCTTTGGCTAAATCTACCTCAACATATTTAGATCATTTTTGCTACATCCTCCTAGACATGCCATGATAAACCTACCATTCCTATATATTATCATTGCCTAAAGTTCCGACTACCTATGTTCCCCTTTGAATTTGTTTTCAAAATTAACTTATCGTTAATAATAACTTAATGTAAAAGGATGGAATACCAAATGAAAAACAGACGTTTCCTTTTTTCTTTTTATTCAAACCATAATAAGTACTTCAAAACAAAATTACAAAAAAAATATTTCATATCTTCCATCAATACATCCTTGATAAATAATGCTTATTTGATTGTAAATGAAATTCTCGTTGTATTCATCGATGCAATCTTGGGTGAGTGTTGTGAGGAGTCTTCTAGGTAGGTAGGTAGATTCTCGCTGGATAGGGGATCCCAATGGTGTTGTATTCGATGTGCGCCACTAATGCAGGAGGCTTATTGCTTCCTTCTTTGGGTGGGATGATTTGCAACCTTTTAATTTCGTAGGCTTGCCCTACTTGTAGGTCGCTTACTTGTCCAATCCTTGATCCTCCACGGAGAGTTGCATTCAGGCGTTTGGCGAGGTCCATGATGGTCTTTTTTTTTTTACAGGAATTCAACGTCGTGTTTTCTGTTCAGTATTCCCTTGTAGACCAGGTTGATGGGATGATTGAGGAATGTATTCTTGTTATATTCTTCAATAACTTCGTTGGTGAAGCAGCAGGTGAACCTCTTTGGTAGGAAGACTTTGATGGGTTCGGTTTGTACATACCCCATACGGGGTGCCAATGTTGCAACAATTGTTTCTCCAAAGCGGGTAGTCAGCCGGGAGAATTCGACGATTTCGTAGGGTTGTCCAATTCTCAACTCACTAAGATTACTGATTCCAGTGGTTCTATTGTTGATCACGTTCAGCTGGGCAGATAGTGAGCTCATGATTTCACTTGTTTCGGTGGTGGCGGTGGCGGCAGTGGTGGCAGTGGGTCGAATGAGGTGGATGCGGGGCGCTCGTCCTTATATACTCTCCGTAGCTACCCCCACCAACCTTCACCGTTCCCCCCTCTGATTGGCTACCGCCTCCCCCTCACCACCTTCCAAGGCTCCGCCTACCTCTCGCTGTGTTGAGCGTTCACATGTTTGTTCTGGTTCAAACTTGTCCGCTCCCGTTCTATGTTGTCCGCTCCCGTTCAATATTGCCCACAGCTGTGCTACCTACCTCCTCTCAAGCTCTTCATTCATTTTTTTTTAAGAATATTTATGTACAAATTTCACTAAAAAATTATTGGATGAACAAATAAATAAAACAACGAGGATTCTTTTTTTCAAAGTTTATTCAGGAAGTAAAATAATATCATCTCTTTCTTTTAAAAATATAACAATGTGTTTCAAATGATAATTTATTCTCAAACAAAATCTTCTTAATGAAAATTATTACATAAAATCCAACGGCCTATGGCCTTTGATCTATAGGTAGTACACAATGTGGGATCAAAGTTGTGATGTACACAATGGTTCCCTAACCTGAATGGTTCTAGTAAGATGCTAATTTTAGGACATCCCAAATTTTCAACATTGACAAATGTCGGTCTTGAACTGGAGGAGATTTGTTGAAGTAGAAACTCAATCTTTTGTTGCCCCTTCACATAGATGACGTCATAGATGTTGGTGATCCAGCTCATGATGCTCGGTAGTTTATTGTACTCCACATCACCTTCTTCCCAGGTAAGTCCATGGAGGTGGCGAGTAACCCAATCATTGACTCGTATCGCTTTTTTGACATGGATACAAAGTCCTTCGGGGGGTTTGAAGATCCAGTTCTGTGACGAGTGGTGATTCAAGTCGTAGAGGGATAACTCCTTCACCACATATCGCATGTGGTTGTTGAGAAAGCATTGGATATCTATGACGACCTCTCTCTTCTGTGACGACATGTTCAAGACTGAGAATCCACTCGCTCCCTCCCTTCCTTTTATACCATTCGCCGAACGATATTGGTGAGGGGGTTGTATTCGATAGATCGATCGTGGACAATGAGACAGTAGGCTGTAGTGTTGGCAGGGAATGCAGTACTTGACTCGAATTCCAACAAAACATCAATTGGCCCTGATTTGATTGATTCACTCTGTTTCGAGCAATCTAGTACAACTAGAGGTGCTGCTCTTTTGAAATTCATTATTGACAATAAAGGGTAATTTACATCGACACCATAAAAACTCTGCTGAAAGGTAGCATACATTCGGTAGAGTATAGCATATTGGTTTCTATCAAAGTTCACATTCAGATCATCATAAGGATAACATTTCGAGTTCAAAAATAATTTGACATTTGTTAAACTACAATGGTCAAAAACAGTGGCACTCTTTTCCACAGTGTGCTTTCTACCCGTTTGAAATCCCAAAATAACATATCTCGGCTTCTCGACTGAAGATGATGTCTTCACGTTCCATACTTGTTTCTGTGTTGTAGGTAGTAGAGGGTATTCATATAGTTCCAAGCATCGAAAATCCATTTTAATTGACTTCTCCTTCTCCAGATGGCGGTAGAGTTGAAGTCGATGTGTGTCGTCCAGTGTCAAATAGGGTACTCGCCACGAGATACCAGTCAGCTTGATTATCGCCTTCTCTCTGATGCCGCCGTCTGCCGCTGGCGCTAGTGATGTGAAACAGTTTTCATCCCTTCTTGAACGGAGTAGGATCAATTCTTGCTTCACGTTGATAACGACCTTTTGATAGTCTTCAAAGAATCCGAGTAGAATGCTTAATGGAATGCATACGTTGAAATATCCCTCGTTGGAGACTAGTTCCGTATCCCGTTGAGTGGTCCATCCGTAGGCCTCCAGTAGATTTTCCGTCCCCCTCACGAAGGACACATAGCCTTTCATTGTCGAAGTGATGCCAGGATTTCTCACACGATCGATTTCCGATCCACATATTTCGTAACGTATCTCATCAAAGAGAAATGGGAAGGGATTTGTGCTCATAGTTGCAGAGACAGGTTTCCCAGATTCGTCCTCCTTCAGGAAACGTCCGTGTATATCCAAGAAACTTTGACATGGTAGGGTAAAAAGGTCTTGATGTTGGATGGCAATCCTTATTTCTTGTCCATGATCCAATGAGCATCCATAGGGATAGTGAGAATGATATTCCACCCTCTCAATCCCACCATCTTCGATGACTCGGTGGTGCTCTTGTACATTCAACATGATGTTGTCCCTTTGTGATCTATGTCGCAACTGAGCCGACCTCTTGCCACTACCTCCTTTTATACTTCTCCTCCACTGAAATCAGCAGTGTTGACCCAACTATTGTGTCGTGAGTCAAAACCCAACCATTTCACAAGTGCACGGCCATTACCATCTCGCCTTACTATCTTTTCAACCAGATATACGTTTGGATATTTGGTCAGCTGTAGCTCCTCTTCATAAAATCCACCTACAATTGTCTTCTTGTCCGAATCTTCCAGTATATAGGTAGGTGGTATAGTCCTCTTCAACTTGACGATCTTGAATATCTCTGTAGACCAAGAGGGAGTGTATCCTTTCTCAAATTCCGCTTTCCTCTTGGATATCCTCACGTGGTCACCCAATTTGAATTTGGGGCGGGATGGTGTACCTTTCTTCTTCTCGTAGAGGGTCTTGAGTGCCAAGGCCTCTTTTCGTTTCCCCTTGACATCTATTGGTGCCATCTTGATCGAGCGATGTTTTGATCTGTTGTACTTGTTGATAACATCCACAATAGCATCCATCCACTTGTAGGTTCCTTGTAGACTGAAACGTTTCCACAATTCCGTCTTCAGTGTTCGTATGACACGTTCCACAATGGACGCTTTCAGGTTGCTGTATGTCGAATAATGGTTAATATTATGACTCTCCAATAACAGCCGCATTTTCCCGTTGTAGAACTCCTTTCCCTTATCTGTCTGCAGATGCCGCGGTAGGCGTGGGCTCGAATCATCAAATACTTTCTTGAATCCGTCACAGACTGCAGCACCTGTCTTGGATTTGAGTGGTGCCACCCAAACATATTTTGATAGACAATCAATGACTACCAGTATGAATCGATGTCCTCCGTTGATTCGGGAATAGGGTTGCAGCTCCAACAGATCCGCTTGCCATAGGTCATCTATCCCCTTTAGGAGTACTCTCCTCCTAGGATAATTCTTTCTTACAGGTCGATGAAGCTCTTCCACAATTCTCTTCTTGACTTCCATCATTGCTCAAGTCTCGTCGTGTACTGATCCATGTTGACAGGTACCCATCCTTTTTTGTATTATCTTGGTACCATCTGTCGAGTTTTCTTCTTCTTCTGTTTCTTCATCTCTGTCTTCGTCTTCTGTTTCTTTGTCTCCGTCTTCTTGTCCTTCGTCTTCTTCTTCTGTTTCTTCTTCATCGTCTTCTTCTTCTCTTTCTTTCTTCTTCTGCAGCTGACTTCCATCTTGATTCTTATTTTTTCTGTAGTAGACTTCCATTTCTTGATTTCCCTACCTAATAATTGGAAAAGTTGCGTTCCCTACCTAATAATTGCGTGCCCTAATACCTAATATCGCTCAACTCCAAGTGTTCGAAAAAAAAAAAATTGAGACCTCACTACTCGTGCGCCGTGCGACTTGCCTTTCGGATACTTGGCCTCTTCTACACTGAGGAGCAAAATCATTATTTTGACCCCGGTTTATTCACTGTTTTTGTAAACAGACTCTTTATTATATGCCCTTTCGGATGTTGCTTTCCCTACCTAATAATAAGAAAAATTGCGTTCCCCACCTAATAATTGCGTTCCCTAATACCTAATATCGCTCAACTCCAAGTGTTCAGAAAAAAAAAAATAGAGACCTCACTACTCGTGCGCTGTGCGACTCGCCTTTCGGATACTTTGCCTCTTCTACACTGAGGAGCACAATCATTATTTTGACTTTGGTTTATTCGCTGTTTTTGTAAACAGACTCTTTATTATATGCCATTTCGGATGTTTCAAATCCACAAAACACACTTCTGATGAACTATATCTTTTCTTATGAGCATTCGTTTCGTTCAATATTTTCTTGTAAGACTGTAAATCGTGTTCCCTAATTATGCTCATATCTGGTCTTTTTGAAAATAATAATTCCAACAGTCCTCGAGTGCATTCGATTTTCATAGAGTTCCCTAATTCGATCCTATCATTCTTGAATTCCACGTAGCTGTCACCCATTGTAAATCGTTTTGATGCTTTGTCATATCGTATCCCGTATGTTTCATCAAAATCAGGGTCCCCATCAATCTTCTTCCGTATATATTCTGATGTGATGTCTTCATCTTTTCTTCTTGCTCCATCTCCTTCCTCCATCTTCGGTATTTCATTTTTTGTAGTAGTAGACGGTGTCTCAATTATTCTCAACTGGTCCTTCTTCAAATTTCCTTCTCCTCCAGCAGGTGATGGTCCTCCTCCACCTCCATCGGTCGGTGAAACCACAATGTATGGTATAATAGTGTTACCATCTGCTTTGATCTTCTCGTAGGGTGTTGATCTTGAACTTCTTCCTTCACTCTTCATTACTCCAGATGATAGATCGACGTCTGATGATCCATCCTCTTCCTCCTCGTAACTGGTTTTGAATATGTCCAGCACATTCGTACTCCTCCTTGTTCTCATCCTCCTTCTTCTTTTGTTGACGAATTTGAATTGGTCTTCTTCTTCTTCTTCTTCTTTAAAATGAAATGGTGGTAGGGCTGGTCTTATATGTTCGACTGAGCCTGCCACTACGTCACGAAGAGGTTCGTATTTCCTTTTTAGCTGCGCCTCCTTCTCCTCTCTGCTCCTCCTTATCTGATTATATTTCTTGCGAATATTCTCTCGTACTTGCGCTATTGAGTTCTCCATGTTACTTCTTCTTCTTCGATGGTTGACAAGTAACTGATTCCTCCTCCTGCTCCCTCAGGGTATTATATATGTATCGAACCCTTGACGATAACGACCAGTGCTGACACCACATCCTTTATCGATAACTAAAAATCCATATTGATGTTGCTCCCAACATAATGAACAAATTTCCTTGAACTTGTTGAAACTCATATCCATGTTGACATGATCGTCATAAATTTTTTTCATGTTCAACGTATCTTGACGAAATACAATTATCAAGTTCGCACAATCTCGCAGTAAATGTTTAGGGATACGACAATAGCTTTGCGCCAGATAGAAACTATCAGTCTGGCTGTGACGGCCCATACTAAAATACATCCTAATACGCTCCTGTTTTTCACAAGCAATGTCATCAAATATCATAATCGAGTTTGGGTTGGTTTGACAGGGCAGTGGGACATCGTCACTATTCGAGTACCTATAGAATCCTATTTCGTTCAGAGGTTTTAGAACATTGCACAACTGAATGTATCCCGGTTGAAAGTACCCCGTTTTCGAAAAAAGATAGATATTTTCAAATTTCAACCCTAATGAAGAGTACAATAGATTGAGCATTAAATTGGTTTTGCCGCCATTCGAAGTTGCACATATGATGCATCGTATGCTATTTGGTAGCAACTCGCTATGCCTAGTTCTCGCATCGTGCATGGTGGCATCGTCCTCGTTAATATTTATGACGGGAAGGCTGACGTCTAGTCTACGCAACTGCATGATGGATAATGTGACTTTTCTACCTAATGCGCCCCTATTTATACACTTTTCAATGCTACCACCACCACCACCTTTGAAAATATAAAACTGTGTGTTCCCTCCCTTCATTCATTCAATAATAAATTACGTTCACTCACACATTCATACCGGTCAGAACCAGTAAGGGAGAGGGCAACCCGGTTCCGACCCTCGAGCCCACCCACGCTTTGAGTGGAGCAAGGAGTATACAACAATTGCCGGTTGTTGTAAGCCGAACGAAAATTAAGGATTCGAGGAGGAATACTTTAAATTCGTTCGACAAAACAAGACTACAACCGACAGAAGAATATCCGTCACTTGCTCCGGCAACCCCCGAGAAAGCGAATAACGCTTTCCAGCTGCATACGCAGCAGTTTGGTTGCTCCCGTCGGTCTTCTACCGGAGTTGGCTCTATTACTGGTTCTGCCTTTATTACATTCACACACACACGGGAGGTGGGGGATGGAGTACTTTGAGATAATATTCCTCGCATCCCCGCTATTATTCCTACACCTAATTGACTAGAAAATTGAAAAAATTAAAACATAATGACTAGAAATCCAACAATTTGATAACCTAAAATTTGAAAATCCTATAATTTGATAACCTAAAATTTGAAAATCCTACAATTTGATAACCTACAATTGGAAAATGCTAAATTGAAAGAATTAAAAAAAACTATACGGAGCATTATTCCTCACGCAGGCTATAATGTCCTATGGCTAATGTGTCGATGCCATTAGGTAAAATGTGACGTTTATCGTCGTGTGGGGAAAGCGATATTTTATTTAAAACGATACTTTGGACATTGTGGGACTTTGACCTAATACTAGTGCAGACATGGCGGCTAATTGTGGAGGATGTAATACATTTTAGATAATCATCAACGGTAATTTGAGTTTCGACTACGGCCCGTTGGATACCTTTGGCCCGCTTATATTCTTTCCCCTCGATTTCAATACCGTACATTTTGGACCTACATGCTACAAAACGATATATGATCTTCCCTGCCGCCTCGTCCTTGAATCTACCCAAACACTTTTTGTACAGGGGGGAATAAAGGGGGTGTTGTGTTGGGTAGTTGGAGGTATCGAGGTACCGATCTGCCATTTCCCCTTCCATATCTTTATAAAAATCGTCCGTCTTGATCGTCCATATGAATGAGTCGGTATCCATATAATTTAATTTGAGTCGATCCCCTGGATACATTCTCTTCATGACATCATATTGGTAACGATACATCACGGTTTTTGAAAGATCTAAAATAGCCTGCCCCACGTAAATGGCTTTATTAAAAAGGATGGACGTTTTCCCCATTTCAATCGCCACTAAATCTTCATTGAAAATGGTGGATCCCTTAAAATTTGATTTGGCGATGAGTTTTTCTGCTTGGGCAAATGTGGTGGCGAGTCTGACATCAATACGTTTCCTAATTTGTTCACACGTCTTACCGTATATGGCATTATTGTACAACTTGAACTGGTCTTTCTCAAAATCATTTTTGGCGGTCTTACGGAGTTCGTTGTTGATGTCGATATAGGGCTTCAGCCATTTGGATTGCCGGTAGCGAATCGCTCGGTTTATCCTTACTAGTACTAGGCCATGTTCAAGAGCTTGTTTTAATGTCATGTAGTGGACCACATAATTTTTTCTTTGACCTAGATGTCCCACTAATTTCCCCCCAACATTAGACAATTTTTCGGGGAGGAACGGAAGATCGCTGTGATCGTCATGGAGTTGATCCGGGTATTCTATGTCAACATCGAGCAAGAAACCATACGGATCGTCTTCCCCCAGTGTTTCTAGTTCAATGGTACCCGGATCAACCCATGAGAACTCGCCTATTGGAAGGGGCATGGTCATGACCGTGGCATAGAGAGCATTACAATCTTGGTACGTGATGTACGTACTGTCTTTGGTGGGGTCGTAGTCGGGGGTGAATTTATTGTTTGCTTTAGTATAGCGCCCCGAAGCCTGAACTAGACCCCCACGGATACCAGATTCTACCATCAATAGCATGTTGTAATCCGTGAGTAATTCTAACTTGACTTTGGTCATACGGAGCATACTCGTCCAGGTCATATGGGGGGTAGTATAAAATTGGGCGGGATCTATTTTATGGGACTTGAGCGTGATATCCCTAAACGCTTCGAATACTTCCGCTAGAAGAAGGGTATCCACTTTCAGGTACAAGTCATGGTAATCACCCATATTGTCACAGCCAGCTTCTCTCCATACTTCTTGGGCCCGTTTGTACTCGTCTTCCGTGATCCCCGCATGCCGCAATTTACTATAAAATTTTTCGATTGACGGCAGTTGGGTCTCACGGAAACGAGCTTCCGAATCCATATACTCGTACGGATACACACCCTTTTGTTTAACCAAATTCAGCAAGCGGGGACTGGTAAAATATTTGGGTAATATATTAAAATCCGAGAGAGTCTGACTCAATTCGTCAAGAGAGGTGGATAAAAATCTAAAACTGTCTAAAAACCGGATGGAAAACTTATTGGAAACATATTTACTAAAACTTATATAATTTTCTGTGTTCGCTGCTATCACGTTTATCCTCTTCTTATCTACTGCATTCAAGTAGGGGATAATAAAATGGGAATCATACCCTGAAAGATTATGGAAAAATACGGGTAAAAATGAAGGATTTCGGTAACGGATGTTGCACTCGGAATGAGCAGCACCCCGATACCTTCCTGTTATGTGGCAGTGATCCCGTACTTTTACATTTGTTGTTGTGGATGTGAATGGTTTGTCACACAAATAGCAGCTAGTTGCATTATTATGATCCACCTGTTGGGCTGGGGTCAGAGGGAGCATTTTTTCATTTCGAGCATATATTTTCTCCACTTCAACCGCTATGTATGTTAAATAGTTTAAAAGCTTGGCAATTGAGTCAGCTCCTCGATATAAAAATAATTGATCCAGGTGTTGCGCATATGATGCAACAGAAGGATCAATTGATAAAAATGCGCTTGCTGAATTTGGTTCATGTTTATTGTACGGGACTGTATGGGGCGTATTTGGATTCGGCTGGACTGACTGTATGGGTAAAAGGAAGCTCTCTAGATCGGCATAGATAACAAACGGAACTCGAAGGGATGTCTCTACTTCTTTAAATTCGATAAACTTATTGTCTTCTTTTGGCATTGTGACTGCTACGGGCTTATTAAGATTACATAAGTTTTCGTGACTTTGCAGTTCACCTGAAAGGGGATCGACTTTTTTAAACCATAAGCAACGTTTGCAGATATTTATTCTATGTCTATTCGTCGTGATTTGATTACGGACTAACTTGTTGAAATCTTTGATATAAACGTAATGTCTATTGTCCCCTTCTTCTAGCATAAGGAGGTCCCTGTGGTCATCCAACTCCCTATCGACGATCTTCTTGGGACACACAATATTCTTTTCGTTCAGAGTGAATACATTTATTGAAATATTGTTTTTAGCTTCAAATATTTTAATGTCGTGTAGGGAGGTGGGAAAAGAAACGCAGCTGAAATCGTAGCCGTGAGGGATATTCCTATATTGAAATACCCTCCTTACATGATGTGAAACAAACTTTGCTAAAATGGCGTAATAAAAGCAACGATTGTCGTCATTTGGGACACTGATACACGCTTTTCTATCAGCTATTATCTTGGGCACCTTAATGGGTCCAGCCCCTCCACGTAATGGGGAATATTTGTTTATTTTTAAGCGCAGCCCACAAATTAATTCTAATTTCCACCCACTCTTCTTTAGTTCTAATTCTGTTAATTCATCGTTCAGCTTCTTAAACATGTTGTTTAAAATACTTCCAATTTCTGAATGATCTAATAAAATTTCATTCTTTACTTTAACATTAGTCTCTAGGTTTTCATTTAAAATGTTCACCATGCGGCAATCGACGAATATATTAAATTTGACGGGGCCGTGATCAGAGAGGTTTTGCACTAAAATCCTAGTTAACCTGTGCCTCACGTCATGTAAAAATAATGGCAGATCCAATACAAAATTTGATTGTATAAAATATGATGCGATTCGACTTTTAAATGCTGTTTCGTAGGGTAAGATAAAATCAGCATTAGGTTGAGTGGCTAATAAGTTTCTTATGTGAGGATCTGTGGACCTTCTACTATTGTTGCTAATTGATGGTATTGTTGTACTACATAATTGTATATGGGCATGAAATAGGGCTGCACTAGCGAACTGTCCACCACACGTATCGCATAACAAATCAGCTTTACATACTAGTTCGTGTCTTATTTTCTCTAATATATCTTGAAAAACTTCCCCACATTTCGCACAATAAGAAATCCTAGTGTGTAAAATTTCATGATTCATTCGATCAGACGGACTATTAAACGCTTCCCCACAATACTGGCAAATACATTGAAAAAAATCGACATCTTCAGGTGGCGGTGGTGAGGGTGGGGAAGAAAACCTTGTTTTTTTAAGCGGAGGCGCGTCACAGTTCATATTATGGTGGTTTGCATTCAAATTATTACCACATTGGTCGCATAATATGAAACTGTCAACGTCAGCCATTCTTTGCCCGCAATTTTCCTCGTGTTGT
Organism: Leptopterna dolabrata; assembly: GCA_954871275.1. Taxonomy (NCBI): domain Eukaryota; kingdom Metazoa; phylum Arthropoda; class Insecta; order Hemiptera; family Miridae; genus Leptopterna; species Leptopterna dolabrata. The sequence goes on along the minus strand of OX940975.1, from coordinate 77,613,402 downwards.
GTCAGTAAATAATAGCACGGGAACGTTGAATGGCAAAAAGAGCAAGTTTTGGAAGACGATGCCATTGTACAAGTAGTAGGTACCTAATTAATCAAAAAATAAACTATTGAACTCCGAAATATAAAGGTAAGTACTCTTCTACGAAAAATTAACGAACGCTCTTCTATCAAATTAATGCAATAACAAAAAGCAAACAAAAAAACCTCTTAAGGAAAACTAATTGAGAAACCTCTGAACGAGAAACGAGAAAACAAAAAATAAAGACGAAGGAAACCGGATGTAAGAAAGAAAAAGGTGATGAGGGTAAATTAAATGTAATCTTCTTGAATATTGGATCTCAGTGAGTGGGAAAAACTATTGCGAGATATGGGTGAAAAAGAAAAAAAAAGAAAAATTAACTGGTTAAGAAAATAAATTGATAGCAAGGAAGGGGGAAAGGGCGTAAAAAATGTTGTAGGGGTAAACTAAATGAATACTTCTTCAAAGTTTGGGTCTCAGCTAGTGAGATAAAAACTATTGCGAGATATGGCTAAAAAAGAAAAGAAAAAACGAAAAAACTCACTGGTTAAGAAAATAAATTGATAGCAAGGGAGGAAAAAAGGGGGAAATGGGTGTCAAAAATGGTGTAGGGGTAAATTAAATGAATACTTCTTCAAAGTTTGGATCTCAGCTAGTGAGAAAAAAAAACTATTGCGGGATATGGAAAAAAAAAAAATATATATATATGTATGGGGAAAATAAATAATAACTGCGATTGGAGAGGGGGGGGGGGGGGATAACGAGGTAATTTAATCTAAAAGAATGATGACGAAAAAAACGCAATGGGTTTGGGTTGCAACCAACGATCCTAACAATGAATTATTAATCAGGGATTACCTATTTAATTTTCAGTAGTTGGGGAGATCGGAGCACTGGTAGGCAGGAGGAGATCGGAGCACTGGTAGGCAGGAGGACTTTCTGTGTTGAGAACTCAGAACGAAGTGTGGCTGCTGAGGGACTCCGGCTCCTTATATAGTGGTGAAGGGGGTGCATGTTCAGACCTGCTGAGGCAGGTGGTTCAGTGCCCTGGTTGATTGTCCAGACCTTTCCAAACGTGATTAGATCTGTTCACACAGGTCCTTCCAAGGTGGTTGAGTGGCCTGGGTGATTGTGGTATTGTGGATTGGGGGGTGAGGGTGGTAGGAGGTTGATGGGTGATGATGGTTGATGGGTGGGGGGTGATGGGTGGGGGGTGATGGGTGGGGGGGTGATGGGTGAAGGTTTGTGGGCGGAGGAGTAGGAGGAGGGTCTGAGGGCTGAGGAGGAGGGTGGGGTGGGTGGAGGTCTGGAGGCGGCTGGGGGCGGGGTGGGGTGGGTGGATGCGGCAGGGGGCGGGGTGGGTTTAGGTGTGGAGGCGGGGTGGGTTTAGGTGTGGAGGAGGCTGGGGGGGGGGGGGGGGGTGGAGGTCTGGAGGCGGCTGGGGGCGGTTGTAGGCGGCAGGGGGCGATAGGATGACGTCCAGGGGGGGGGGGGGGAATGGGGCGGATGAGGGTAAGGGCGAGGGGGTGAGGGGGGGAGGGGGGAGTGAGGGCGAGGGGGTGAGGGTGAGTGAGGGCGAGGGGGGGGGGGGGTGAGGGGGGAGTGAGGGGTGAGTGAGGGCGAGGGGGGTGAGGGGGGGTGAGGGGGGTGTGTTGGCGAGGGGGGTGAGTGGCTAAGGGGTGGGTGAGGGGGTTGGTAAGGGATGGGTGAGAAGGTGGACTCGCCCGCTAAGGCAGGAGGCAGCTGGTTAGACTGACGAGCATGTTCAAACAGGAGTGTACCCAGGAGTGACATTCTCTCCCTACTTATACTCATAGAGGTGAAGGGGATTTGAAGAAATTTTAACACCGACAATTTCGCCTAACTGTTAGATTAGTAACGACCAGAGTAGTTAGTAACGACCAGATAGTGTATTATCTTCGTTAGAATCCTGGAATCTTGCTATAATGTAGGCACATTTTGTTCAAAATTTGAGATTTAAATGGTCTGATTTTCAAACGACACTAGAAATTCTTGTCCGACAAGTAATACCTCCTTACTGTAATCCTTAATTTTTTAAGTAGGCAGTCTGGCGTGGTTATCGCACCTGAAATTTTGTCTGACGAGGTGAGACAGGGGTGATTGAAGGAATAAAATGCCGTTGGAATTTTTCATCCCTCTTATGCGGTAAATTTTGCTCAAAATTCAACATTCAAATTGTTGTCTGATTTTCAAATGGCACCACATAAATTGTCTGACGAGGCATATTCTACTCTAGGATGATAATGTCAACCGATTCACGTCAAAATCGTGCATCCTTCTGATGGGGTGATTTATGCCTGAATTTTAAAATTTGGCAGTCTGGCGTGATTATGGCACCTGAAATCTCGTCTGATAAGGTGGGTTTCCGTTGATGGTGAATGAAGGAATACAATGCCGTTAGAATTTGTCATCCCTCTTATGAGGTAAATTTTGCTAAACATTTTTGGAACTTAAATTGTCGTCTGATTTCCCAACGGCACTAGAAAACTTGTCTGACGGGGTTAATTTAGTTTCGGGGTTTAAATGCCGAGAAAATGAAGTGATATTTATTCATCCCTCATATGAAGTAAATTTCGTTGAAATTTTTAAAATGTAAAAATTTGCCCTGTCCAAATCGCACCACTTAGGTTGTCAGACCTGGGTTTTTCTTGACCTTGGGGTCAATGCCTACTAATTTAAGTGGTCCTTGCTTTTCCCTCGCATGAGGTAAGAAAATCACCCTCGGCTCCCGGACAGAGATGCTTTTGATTTGTTTTTCTCTGTCAGTAAGTTATCTGTTTTCTGATTTGTTATCAGTTTCCAATGTTTTGCGTCAAATTTTGCGCGTTTTGCGTTCAGTCCGGTTCCGATGACGGATTTGTATTTGTGGTACCTACGTGCGTTTTGTCCTGTTTGCTGTTGGAGCTCCCTACCAAAACTGAACATGTCCACTTTTGACCATATTGCTTTTTGTGACGGATTCAGGTTCATTCTCCAGAACTACATATCATTCCATGCTCCTTTTTTACAAAATGTGATTATCTCCTACCTAAAAACTCAGTCAAAATATGGGTTATTCAGCAAAACTTAACATGTCCATCAATAGGAAATCTCACTTTTTCCACATACATTTTCACATGTCCCACACATTTGGGGATCCATTCAATGATTTTTTTTTCAGAACTTAACATGTCCATTAGTTTGTTGTTGTGACTGTTTCTAGAATTTTTTTCTCCAGTTCACCAACAGGTAGCATTGCGATCCCTATACAGACGTCTTTCCATACTTTCTAGTGCCCCAAATTTCCGCTTAGGATCGCTCGTTGTCACGCTGGAGCCCCAGGGTTCAGCCTAATAGCGGGAGGAGAAGCTCCGCTAGGTGGCTTCACCTCACGTTCTTGTGTGCCCGCTTATCTTCTTCTCACCTCTGTGATTTCTGAAACGTTCTCCATCCATGTCTACTGCACTACCAACCACTACCAACTTGTTTGTTGTTGATATAGCACCCATACATCATCCTTCATCGACCCTTAGCCGACAGGGCCTTTCGCAGTCGAAAAAAGCTTGAAAAAAATATCGGTTTTTGCAGGTGCTGAGGAATATGAGGCTATTTACAAATATTTTGGTGATGTAAAAAAAGAGGGGAAGGAGTGGAAAATGTATGAGGTTTTATGAAGAATTTAAAACAAATTAAATTTTTAACAAGTTAAAAAAGTGGGGGAGGACTAGAAAAAGTTGAGGTTTTATAGAGAATTTTTCTGCAGTTTTAATAAAAAATGAATTTGTTTCGTATTTTATTGATCGTAACAGCTGTTTTTGTATACCAGATCTCAAGTGCTTGACACAGCTTTTTTTTCAAAAATGAACATGTCCATCGTTTTATAGCAAATCTGAACATGTCCAACAAATAAATGCTAATTATGAGGCAAATACTAATCACTAAAAATTCAATCGAAAGGGAAATATTACTACTGAACGTTAATTGCTACAAACCACTTTTACCCAAGGAAACAGAACATCCTGTAACCCTACAGCAGTTTTTTTCAGTTCCTGAACGTTTTGTGAAAATGGACATGTTCAGTTTTGATAGAGAGCTCCTCGTTGTGGATTGATCGGCGTCAACACACAGATAACTAACTAACTTCTAGTCAGTAGCTTCTCCATTCAAGATTCAAGTAGGTACCAGCCGACTGTTCATTGCTAGGAGAGTCTCTTCGCTGTCCTGGAGTGCAGCGGGATGAGCGCGCCTGGCGGCAGAAATCCCTGAGGGTTGTGCTTATCAGAACGGTTCGGGCTTTTTTCAAATGTCACGTTCTACCACAGTCCACTGTTTAAAATTAGTCTGGTATTTGCAGTGGTAGCAAATAAATTTTTGACCGGAATGGTTCCAGTGCTGGTGGGCTCCTAATGAGCAGTCCGTGCTAAATGGTTTGCCACACTGCCCGCATTGGTAACTCACCACATTTTCACCATCCATTGTTCAGTGTTCACATAAATCACAGCAGCAACATCACACAATATGTACAATAAGGATCACAAGAAAATAATCATAATGTTATGATTATATGATTAGAAAGGAATGACAGGCGAACTGATAAGCAAAAACCTCAGGGATTTCTGCCGCCAGGCGAGCTCCTGCCGCTGCACTCCAGGCCAGCCAAGAGACTCCTGTCATAGTTTTGCTGTATCTTAGTTTACTATATTTTTGTAACACATGATTTCGGTGGCTACTGGCTAATTTGCAGTAGAAATTGCCGACGTTTTCGTACGACGATAGTGTTGTTTAAAAGAGCTTTGCTGAATATCACTGCTATCAATAAATAAGGGAATATCAGTAATATCAGTAAATAAGGGAAGGGTGTTGTTGCCTTGAGGTATTGTAGACATATCTGTTGTTTTAGCGAATTTTCAAAGAAAATGAAGCTATTGCAATGGCTTCGAAATTTAAATAATATAAATTTTTGGAAATTTTCTTCATAGAAATCCGTTTCAGACCATTCTAAAACGATTCCTGAAATTTAACACTTTTTTATATGTATATATATATATATTTATTTATATATGTGTCACTCCAGACGATAACTCTCGATAGAATTGAGATAAACAGCTCAAATTTGCACAAAAAATCTATCTTGGCAATCGAAAGGCTAAGTTCGAAGATGGGCGAAATTGGCCTACTCTAAGGAGGGTTTTGGCGCATTTAAAGTGCGCAAAAATTACCCAAAAATCCCCAAAATGTTATTTTCCAACAAGTGACCCCTCATTTTAAAGGTTTTTGCACGCTGAACACGATGGTGGAATCGGATTTTAGATATCTTGATCCGTTCTCAAATTAGAGCATTTAAAGTGCGCAAAAATTACCTAAAAATCCCCAAAATGTTATTTTCTAACAAGTGACCCCTCATTTTAAAGGTTTTTGCACGCTGAACACGATGGTGGAATCGGATTTTAGATATCTTGATCCGTTCTCAAATTAGAGCATTTAAAGTGCGCAAAAATTACCCAAAAATCCCCAAAATGTTATTTTCCAACAAGTGACCCCTCATTTTAAAGGTTTTTGCACGCTGAACACGATGGTGGAATCGGATTTTAGATATCTTGATCCGTTCTCAAATTAGAGCATTTAAAGTGCGCAAAAATTACCCAAAAATCCCCAAAATGTTATTTTCTAACAAGTGACCCCTCATTTTAAAGGTTTTTGCACGCTGAACACGATAGTGAAATCGGATTTTAGATATCTAAATCCGTTCTTAAATTAGAGCATTTAAAGTGCGCAAAAATTACCCAAAACTAGGATAATCTTTAAACTCTTACCCCCACCCCCTTAGAGTGGTCAGATTGAAAAATGTGAGAAGTATTAATTGAAGACGAGAGTTCGAAGCAAAAAAGGGGGAGGCAAACGATTAGTACAACTCCTTGAATTTACCCACAGCGATCAAATAAATAAGCACTTAGTACAATTACGTAATAAACAAACGGTAGAATCAGGATGGACAAAACGTACAAATTAAAATAAATACGAAGAGAATATACATAGAAAACCAAATTTTAGACCGAAGTTTTCCTTTATTCAAAACCATAGCCATTAATTCGAATATTTCTTTGAAAATTCGCTCATTAAGTCATGCTGCATGACTGATTTTTTTTGTGTTCTGGTCTGGTGCCCCACCGTTTTTCAGACCACAGAGAAAACAACTGTGCAATGCCGACTCAACTAATAACAGGCTGTTGTTGTTGATGAGCAGGGGTCCTATTCACTAAAATAGATAGTGGAAAGAGATTATCTATTTTGAAAATCTCCCGCGAGAGATAGTCTCCCCTGGGAGACAGTCTCTTCCAATGTGTCCCGGGTTCGTCTATTTTACTGAATAGCTCCAGAGACCTTGAGAAAGAGATATGGATCCTAATATAGAAAATGCCATAGTATCCGTGAAGTGCGAGATGTTTGTGCCCCCGGGAGTTCAATTCCTTAATAATGAACGCATTTCTTAGTAATACCTATTCAATGGGTACCTACCTACCTCAACCCATACTTGGACGTTTTTACTCACGAATCGGATAAAAGTTTAAATGAAATTGAAAAAACTCTCAATTATAAACAGAAAAAGTCGAATTATGGGGCTTAATGCTTGTATTATATTATCTACACCTAATGAACGGCCACTCTTAGGTAGGTAGAACTTAGATGAAATTATTCAGCCCCCAAGCCGGCAGGTCATTTCACAAGCTGTTGAATGGGTAAAACGTGCACTCACGTACCAAGTCGACGCCCATACCCTCATCAACAAGCCTCTGGATCCAAGAAGTGCATTTCAACGAAAACATCCAAACATCACAGCCTGGAACAGTCGTCTTCATTGGCATCAGACATCGGCACATCTGTTATCGCCCGAAATATCAAATCCTCTTCAACCCCAGCAATATTGAATTTCCCTTGCAAAGTTTGCAGTGGACGTCGTGCCCTCCGTAAATGCAAAACATTCAATGGGATGAATGTTGAAGAGAGAAGCACACAATTAGCTGCTTTGTAACAACCCGTTCAACTTCGCTAGAATTTGCGAAGTTGAAGTCGTGAAGTTCATGACGTAACACGGTACGGTGGACTACCCCTTTCCTCACCACCCGCGTTCGTGGATCAGACACGTGAGGAATCTACTTTGAAGAAATTCGCTTCACCCTCACTTCCGTCTGAGGACAGATATTCTCAAAAAGCGGAGGGAGAATCAGCTATAGAGAACCTGTACTCATTGATAAAATCCTGCGAGTATTCCTCCTTCCCAGATGTACACTTCGTACGTGTACTATATTCCCATTCAGCATTCCTATTCAGTTGTTGTTGTTGTTCAGGTGTTGTTGATGAGTTGTTGTTCAGTTGTTGTCGTCAGATGAGTTGGAGCAAGTATGCTTGGGCATCGAACGTGACTTTCCTTCATTAGCTTTACAAGCAAAGGATCTACGAACAAGAGTACTTCTACCAATCAAAATCAAAAGTTGCTCTCGACTGCAATCGAAAGGTAGTAAACCTTTCATTTCCCGCAGATGTAATCTGCATATCTGCATCTGGTCTTTGCTGCATCTGCATCTGGCTAATCTGCATCTGGTGTTTGCTGCCATGGGAAGCACATTCCAAGATATTCACAGCTTACTCTTCTTCGACTGTGGATGTGAATACCATTTAGTACGTTTTGAATGAATACCAATCAATACTCTCCAATGTTGCCGAACTCTTCGAATGTTGATTACTTCCAGTTTGATGTGTGTTATTAAATTTAGCTTCAGTGTGTTTCAGTGTATTCTAGTTCACATCTAAGCTGAATTTCATATACACCTGAGGACAGGTGCTCCTCATAGGGGGAGGTGATGCTACGAACCAGTTCGACGGAACTGATTCGGTCAGCTCGACCCAGTTTTCCCGAACTCCCCTCAGGACATGCCCTCCGGTTCAGTCTGCCGTTGCGCCTTGTACGCGATTCACTCTCCCGTTATATTGTGTTATTCACCCAATAACCCTATAAAATTAATATAAAGGTAATTTTCTATGTGCGCGATTTAAGAGTACCATCCTCCTCAACCTGCACGTACCTTAAATCAACGCTACGAACATTACGCTGTCAGACATCTGTAAGGGGGAAAAAATACCGGTAGAACATTTAACAATTTAAATTTTCATTAGAAGGGTATGGTTTTGGTTTATTATTTTCAATAATGAACCTTTGGAATCGAGTGAAAAAAACATTCTAACCCACCTTCAAAATTTGATGGTTTACGTTTCAAGGTATGTAGATTCCGAAAATGCAATAAACGAATTTCTTTCTTAGTTACCATGAGCCAAAATTGACAAAATTCGGTTTATAGGTCCCGTTCGGAGTCTAGTTGGTCCTCGAAGCTCGGCGTTACTGTCAGTCATCTAGGGGTGAAAAATAGGGGTTGAAAATTTCAGGACGCGGGTGTTCTTTAGTGCTGCCCCCCATTTTCAAAGCCAGATTTGAAACCCTAATCTCAACCGTTTTGAACAAATGTGTAGTGCTTTTGAATCGTCAAAATCTCCTCTTTCCGTCTATTTAAATCCGAAACAAAGAAAATTCGAATTTCACTGTTTTAAAAGCATTCGAAAAAAGTGCGTGGGCAGCACTAAAGTTTTTGACTGGTGTAAAACTTTAGTCCTGCCCCCCACGCTCTTGGCAGGTGGGATTGTGATAAATTCATCAGTTTTTATTCCGCAACCCCGTCCACTTGATCTATATGTCCAACTAATCTATATGGTACTGATCAGCCGATCGGTTGTTTTTGTTGCGCTTGTAAAAACATGAAATGTGTCCTACATATCGCGTCTCCCCTTCGCCGTTTATCAGACACTTCAGTGCAAAAGACCCGTGGAAAAAGTTAGTAGGTTTGAAAATGGGGGGCAGCACTAAATAACACCCCAGGACGCCTATACCTTTTTTTACGTGAATATTTTTACGGTTTTAAATAGTTCTTGAACTTACGAGTTTTTTTAGACCACCCGGAGCTTGTAGGTACGTCCAGCCGTTCGTTCTCAGTAAGGCCCCCAAGTTTGCACCGACAGGCTTGGTCAACAGGAGGGTGAATCAAATTGTAGACATTCAGCCCAAATAACATAACTTTTCTGTGATATTAGTTCATTTGGAAAATGACGGCTGTTCTGGATTTTGTTGATAAGTACTTTTGCAAATTGAGCAACCTTTATGCTTCATGAATGACAGCAATTAATTAATGATTGAATCATTTAATCCCGCGCACTATTATGAAACTACTTTCCGGGCCGGCTCCCAGTACTCGACTTGGGGCCGGTTTCACCAACGCGGACTATCCAGAGATTAATCTTGGCCGAGGTTTATGCCATCGATTCTGAGAAAAGACAGTTTCACGAACACTTAATCTTGAAATAACTCGCGCTATCGGCGCATCAAGTTAATACCTCCTTTCAGGTAGTTCAAACCTTTGATCTGCGGTTGATCTCAGATTCTCAGCGAGGCCATCGCCATTTTTAACACTTTTTGTATGTATTTCTTCATACTCACAATTTTCGTCAAACGTTTTGTGTGAATTGTTTCATTCAAGTGTTTGAGTCGTCCTCCGATGAAGATTTCAACGAACTTATGGAAGTGGCCTCGCTGGGATGTCGGCGATCTTTTTCGCGAGGTTCCGGCTTCCCAAGGAAGGGATGAGCTTTGTGCTCGATGTAATAGAAAAATTTCTAGTTTTCCAAACAGAAGTAGGACCAAAAATATGAAATAAATGTAATTTTTCACCAAACCAGGTAGGCAACAACATCGGACCCATCGTGGCAATTTATTTCATCGAGTACCTAATACACAAACGGACGGCGGTACGGACTGTTCATATTAGAGAGTTTTTGCAACACACTCACGACGAAACGAACGAAACGAAAGCAGTGCTGCGCATGCGCACTTAAGACACCGAAAAGTTTGACGAACCGTGACGACGAAAAATACCGGGATCTCGCGGTGTCAGCTTTCGTCGTGTTGATATGACGAAACGTAATTTAACCTTACATCTGTATAACGCTACCTACCTTCTTCTGTTTTCCTTGGAAAATAAAAATGTTGAGCGTCGTATTCACAGCTGCTTCTTGGCGTCTTGGCAGACTTGACGCCATGTGTGGACATAGATTTGTATTAACCATGGAGTAAAATGGATGAAAGAGAGGTTGACATAACGTTAGCGTGACTCCACCAGCCGGTAGACGCCAAAGCTGAACGAAAACTGAACCGAAAAAGGTTAGCATCTGACTTCGGTCGCCCTATCCGCCATTTCCGTTTCGTTTCGTCACGAGTGTGTTGCAAAAACTCTCTATTATTTCGAAGAAAAAAATTGGTCGGATTTTGAAAAGAAGTCGTCGCATTTTTTGAATGGGTCAAGTTTTTGCTTTAAAAGACGGAGTCCTTTCTTGTTTGTAGGTATATTACTGTGTATTACACAGTTTTATGTCTCCACAACAATGGATGGGGGACGAAACGTAAGTATCCATAGAAGAAATATCACAGATCCACAACTCATGGATGATCATCTGTCTCTCCTCCATGTCATCTGAATAGGGATTGGTGTTTCTGGGGGCAGCAATGCTGATGCAAACTATACAATCTCGTCTTCAACCCAGGATCGGATCAAAAACGTTGGTGAAACTGTTGAAGCTCTGAACCGCAGATCAAATTTGAATCCAGAATTTATTGATACGAGGTTTAAACTGCATTGGTGAAACCGGACCTTAGGGCTTTCCTGGGGGGAGAACGAGGGTAGGTATTAACCACAGAAAACAGCGATCTACGCAGAAAGGGTTACGATAAAGGAAAATAATAAACCGTTGTGTATATAACTTGCATGTTTTTTCCCCTATTTTCTGATGCTACATACCTTGAAACGGAAACCACCAATTGTGGGGTGGGGGGGGGGGGGGTTCATGCTTGATTCCAAAGGTTCACTACTGAAAATAGTAAACCAAAATACGCTGTTATACCGGTTTCGGTGATCAAACACCATCTTCAGTGACAGACAATAACTGCCGATCGTCAACAACAGTAACTGAGCTATTGTTTGTTACTGACGATGGTTTGATCACCGAAACCTGTATAACAGCGTATTTTTCTCGTATTAGTGGAAATAGACAACCTTTCAGTAACTCCGTTTTTATTATTTGATAAACTGATGTTAATCGAATCTTAAATCTCAGCACAATCAAAGCCTCATAATACAATTATTATACTGACGAAGTGAATCAGTACAGCCTGCAGTTTGTTGGCTTTCAATTCTTTCGAAACCCTAATCCACTATCGGCGATCAGGGGCGTTGCGTCCATAAGGCCACTTGGGCCACTGCCCGGCACCCAAAAACACTAGGAGTAAAAAATACCAACCATTGTTCAGTTGGCATCTGAATTTCCATCCGTACTGTACCTACCTAGCATTTTTCACAAGTTCAACAGCCACACGCCAGAGTTCCCTGGTCATGGATATTTAATATTCTAGTAGAGCATCCATGGTGGTTCCTTAATGTTACCTACATAGACCAATCATTTTATTGGAATAAAGCGACAGTAATCGATGTCCTGCAGTCGAAATCGAAACCTGGGATCCACCTATTCAAGGATCAACCTTATTTTACGACGTATAGATAGAATCATAGTGATACCACTATTCTCATTAAACAAGTTATTTCTAAGTTACAAAGCAGTCCGGTAAACAAACATTTTCCTTTGTTTTGTTTCAGATGATTGGTTGACGGAGTCTCCTCTGCCGCTAAGCTCAGCACCCGCTCCTCCGCTGGGAGGCTCGGCCCCAACTGCTCCTGTAAATGCCACCTTATCTCCGGTGGGAATCGCAAATCTCACGGCCCCTCCAACTGCGACTAACTTCACGAGGTGATGACAATGCGGTGATCTGTCCCGCGTCTTTCGTCCCCTAAAGTGGGGCACTGTAGATACAGACCTCGTGCTAGAACCTTTCTCAGCGACTATAACCCGATCGATGGAAACTTTCTGCCGCCTTTGGGCTCAGTTATATTGGACTTGGGAAACAACTTTCTGGAAGGGTTATCGTGGTTTTCCTCTGTCAAGTTTCCAAAGTTCTTGACAAAATTTCACGGTAAACAAAAAAATACTTATCGAAAAGACAGAGCTGTCTACGTGCGTTGGATACTTGCTGATCTTTTCTTCTGGAGTATACGCTCCACAAAACGTGAGTGGAATATCCATTGCGGAACTGGGGTTTTGCCACCACGAAATTCTAAATCAACTATTTTTTGATCTTCCACTTTTTGTTTCGTAAAGTAAGAAAAATCTGGCCAAAACTTCGGAAGTCTTGACAATTTTTGGTTTATTATTCTGTAAATAATACACATATGGATTCGCTCAGCAAAAAATTTTATAACACCCCCTCAATATTTTTTCTTTTACGTTTCAAGGTGCGTAGATTTCAAAACGCTGCAAAGTCACGTGGGTTTATTATTCTATCGGACATACCTACAGAAATGCTGCTGTTATTTCCTTTCTTGAGCAATAACTGAAACAGCTATTTTTGATGGTTTCCACCAAATTTGGCCCCCCACACACGGAATACCTAGTTCCTTTTTTTTAATCTACAGATAATCTGAGATCATTGATAGTGCCGTTTACTTGTCTTGAGCCACCTGATAATACTACTTCTAGTGTTATTATAGAAACTTATGGTGATTTCAGACCATTTCCCAGCTTTTTGACTCATAAAAAATTAATTTTGGGAGCTTAACATTCGTTACAACGTCAATTCTTCACCAATTGCTCAAAATCAACTTCTTATTCATTCTTATCGCCTAAAAAACGTGAAAAATTATACATCAGAAGCTCATGTTCACTAAAACCTCAAAAATCCCACGAAAAACGCTATTTTTGCACCAACTTTTTTCCCATAACACTTCAGGGTGTATTGCGATCGAGCTGCCAAGCTTCGGAACACTACTATGGCCCACATTTGTTCCCAAATGGGGCCCAAACTACGTGGGGAAGAAGACGATTTTAGACTAAAATATAACGTAAATTTAAGGCTGCAACTTCGTTAGAACCTCAATTTTCCACTCTTTGGTCATAAATGGCAACATATTCGGTCTTCTCATCCTAAAAAACATGGAAAACCATACCTCAAAATCTGATTTTAATAAAACACAAAAAATACCTATTTTCATACTGAATTTTCATCCATAACACCCCTGGGTATATTCCGATCGGGCTGCAAAGTTTCGGGACACAACTAGGGCCCAAATGGAGCATGTGTGCGAAAGAAAGAATTTTTTAGACCTATAATGAAGCCGGTATGCATGATAGGGCGTACGGCGGACGGAAATTGCATTATTGGAATCTGCGCACCTTAAAACGAAAAGAACAAATTTTGAGGGGGTGTTGTAAATATTTTTTGCTGAGCGAATACTTACGTGTATTATTCAGAGAATAATAAACCAAAATGCAATGTCCGTCCGCCGTACGCCGTATCATGCATACAGGCTTCATTTTCGATTTAAAAATTCCTTCTTTCGCACACAAGCTCCATTTGGGCCCTAGTTGTGTCCCGAAACTTAGCAGCCCGCCGGAATATACTCAACGGTGTTATGAGTGAAACGCTGCAAATTCCTTGTCACATGGGTTTATTATTCCACTGGACATAGTATTTATTTATTTATTTATTTATTTATTTATATACGGGCAAGCCCAATTCGACAATAATAGTTATAGTTTAAACAATAGTTTGTACTTCAACTTAGGATAACACTTGACGTTGTATAGACAGTTAATTGAATAATAATAAATCAGAGGAGGAAACTAGCGACTTTAATCTTGAGAGGGAGGAGTTTAAAAAAAATCAAAATTTGGGTGAAGGGACAGAAATAGATTCGCACTGCGTGGTAGACGGTAGAGGGGACGATTTCGCTGATAGTTTGAAGAGGAAAATGGTACGTAGAAGAGGAGGGGTGAACGGGCGGCCACGCGTGGTACTTGGAGATTGATCTTCGAGAGCAATGTGGGGCAGTTGATCGCACCGTTGGTCACCTTTGCAGCAAAGCGAGATCGGCAGATGTACGACGGGTTTAGAGCGTGCTCATTTTACACTGCTCGAGCAGGGGACTGTAGTTGACCTCCGCAGATGGGATCCCCAATTTGAAGGCAACATAGCGGAGGAACCTATGCTGGACTCTCTCTAGACGATGCCTGTGCACGTCATACTGGGGTGACCATATGGTAGAAGCATATTCCATAATTGGAAGAACGAGCGCCTTATACAGGGAAACAATCGCCGGGATACTCGTAAACTCTCTTGTGTTCCGCTTAAGGAAACCCAACATACGCATGGCTCCACCCGCAATCGCCTCAATGTGCCCCAAAATGCAGAGCCGCTCATCACACCACACACAAAGGTCCTTCATCCGAGTGGAGCGCTGAAGACGGGAGCCACAGAGGTTATTCTGGAAGATCGTGGGTTCAGTCAGCCGATGGAAGGTAACCACAGAGCATTTACCAGGATTCAGACAAAGGTGGTTGTTGACGCACCAGGCCTCCAGCCTGCAAATTGCCACCTGCAGGGCCTCACAGTCAGATGGAGTCCTGAAGTGGCAGAAGATCTTCAGGTCATCTGCGAACAGCAGACACCTGATACTGGGTTCAAACACCTCTGAGACGCTATTTATCATCAGAAGAAAGCAGAGAGGCCCGATGTGGCTGCCTTGCGGTATGCCCGAAGTAGCCGGGATAGGCTTTGACAGGCTTCCCCTGGCACGGACAACAAGCTGGCGACCTCGCAAGTAACTATCCATCCACCGCAGAAACGGCCCGTGGACACCCAGGGAACGCAGCAGCGACAATAGGTGGGCATGGGATAACTTGTCAAAGGCCTTGGCAAAGTAAGTAAAAATCACGTCGGTCTGGATGACGAAGTCCTGGAACAGCAACAGGTTGGTAACAGTTTATCGGCCTCTAAGAAATCCATGCTGCTGTGGTGCAATGAACGCAGAGAAATCGATTGTAAGCTGCTCGACCACTAACTTCTCAAAGAGCTTTGGTATGGTTGAAAGCGAGCATATTGGGCGATAATGATTGATGTGGCTCTTGTCCCCAGCTTTATGTATTGGCGTAACTAGGCAATTTTCCACCTTTCTGGGAAAATACCGAGCTGCAGTGATTGGTTGAAGAGCAATGAGAGCGGATACGAAAGGCTCCCCGAGCAAGACTTTAAGCTGCGTTCACATGGATGCGGAAAATGCGGAAATGCGTAAAGTGCAGAAAATGCGGAAAAGTAGTGGGGGAACTGCGGAAGTGCGGAGTGTGTTCACATGGATGCGGAAAGGAGGTGCGGAAACTTCCGCAGCCTTGACAACAAAGATAAACAAATCGGGTTTGTCCCGCCCAGCTTTGCCAAGCCAAGACTTCCAACGACTATGAACCCCATATTTCGGTTGATTGTTTTTTCGTTTCATATTCTATAATAATTAATTCTGTATTTACGATTAAAACAGTTTTTGTTCAAAACGGTTTTTTTGCGTTATGACAAGAGCCCTAAAGGAAGGATCAAATGAGAACAAATGAAACCTCAACCAAGTCTTCTGTAAGGTCACTGACAAGCTACACTCCTATGCTGTTAACTAGTAGGTAAACTCGATATAGGCAATACAACAAAAACTCAGTATAATAATATTATAATTAAAAAAACATTCTGTAGGTAGGTATGTTTTACAATAAAACAAAAACTGGAAGACCGTCGCGCCTGCAATCGAAAAAAAAATAAGAATATTCTTTTTTAAATAGCATAACATACGCAAAAGGGTCTGAGGACCATTTTTTCAAACACATTTTTTCTAACAACGTGCCATATCGGACACAGCCGTAAAAAATCGAATCCCATGAAAAAGACACAGAGGCCGTTTTCGCATTATTTCATGGTCAATGAGAAGGAATGATAACATGGATGGTGGTAGCTTAAAATATTACACCATCATGACATGGAAATCCTAGCCCAACTTATAAATGGAAATTCCACCTGCACCACGAACACACATACACCAAATAGGTACCTACTATAAATAATAATAATAGGTAATTACTGAAGAAATCATTCAAGAAACACGATGTCGTGCCCGGGTGGGGGAGGGGGGGCGGCGCAGAAGGTAATTGCGCACTCATGCGGTGCGGAAAATATCAAAATCTCCAGTACGCGAACACTCCGCTCCAAAAGTCGACCTGCGGAAGGAATCCCCCCACTCGATCCATTGCTCCAGCCAATCAGGTGGCGTTCCGCACTTTCCGCTCCGCACTTTCTGCATCCATGTGAACCTAGCTTTAGAAGGATGGGCGGAACGCCATTAGGCCCCATACCCTTCACCACATCAAGACCAGCGAGGCCACGAAGCACGACGCTCTCCGCCACTGACAGAGACCCCAGGGAGACCACTTCCCGGCTGGGGTAAACAGGGACATCCAGCACACGAGGATTGAAGACAGACGAAAAATGCCGATATAGTATAGAAATTTCATTTTCATTAATTTATTGTTTCTTTCATGTGCAATTATTGAAATGGCTATTTTTGATGGTTTCCACCAGTTTTGGCCACCAAAAACACGAATTGGGCTCGGCTTTGCCTTTCAACAGATTATTTTCGTTCAATGATAGTACCATTTAATTGTCTTGATTCACCTGTTCATACAACTTCTGGTGTTATTATACAAATGTATGGTGATTTCAGAGAATTTCCCATGTTTTTGACTCATAAAAAATGAATTTCGGGAGCTTGACCTTCGTTACAACCTCAATTCTTCACTCTTCGGTCAAAATCAACCAAATATTCGGTCTTCTCGCCCTAAAAAACATGGAAAACGATACCTCACAAGCTCATGTTCACTAAAACCCTCGAAACCCTTATTTGTACACTCGTTTTTCACCCATATCACCCCTGCGTGTATGCCGATCGGGCTGCCGTGCTTCGGAGCACAACTAGGCCACAAATGTGCACCCAAATGGGGACCCGAACTGTGTGCGGAAAAACGACGATTTTAGACAAAATTTAAGGCTGAAACTTCGTTAGAACCTCAATATTATCCACTCTTTGGTCAAAATCGACTTCACATTCGGTCTTCTCGTCCCAAAAACATGGAAAACAATACCTCAAAAGCTCATGTTACTGAAACACAAAAAGTACCTATTTTTATACCCATTTTCACTCATAACACTCCTGGGTATATTCCGATCGGGCTGCAACGTTTCGGGACGCAACTAGGGCCCAAATGGAGCATGTGTGCGAAAGATCGAATTTTTTAGACCGAAAATGAAGCCGGTGCACGTGATACGGCGGACGGTGTACGGCGGACGGTCATTGCATTTTTGGAATCTACGCACCTTGAAACGTAAAAGAACAAATTTTGAGAGGGTGTTATAAAAACATTTTGCTGAGCGAATACATAGGTGTATTATTCACAGAATAATAAACCAAAATGGGTATAAAAACGCTGCAAAGTCCTTGTCACAAGGGTTTATTATTATATTGGACATACCTACAGGGATGTTGGCTGTTTATTTATTGTTTCTTTCATATAAAATAATTGAAATAGCTATTTCTGGTGGTTTCCACCAATTTTTGCCCCCAAAACACGAATAAGGTACGCTCCTTTTTTTTTTTTTTAATAAATTATCTCTGATCATTGATAGTACCATTGAATCGTCTTGATCCACCTGTTGACATTTTTTCCAGTGTTATTCTACAAATTGATGGTGATTTCAGACGATTTCCCAGGTTTTTGACTCATAAAAAATCAATTTCGGGAGCTGAACATCTGGTACAACCTCAATTTTCTACTCTGGTCAAAATCGACTTCATAATCGGTCTTCTCATCCCCAAAAAACATGAAAAACGATACCTTAAAAGCTCATGTTACCAACATGTTGCTAAAACGCAAAAACGCTGCAAAGTCCTTGTCACATGGGGTTTATTATTCTACAGAAATGTTGGCTGTACCTACATTTATTGTTTGTTTCATGTGAAATAATTGAAATAGCTATTTCTGATGGTTTCCACCAATTTTGGCCCCCAAAACACAAATTAGGTAGGTACGATCTTTTTTTTTTTTTTCAAATTATCCATGATCATTGGTAGTGCCACTTAATCGTCTTGATCTACGTGTTGAAACTTTTCCTAGTGCTATTCTACAAATTGATGGTGATTTCAGACGATTTCGCAGGTTTTTGCCTCATAAAAATTCAATTTTGGGAGCTGAACATCTGGTACAACCTCAATTTTCCACTCCTTGGCCAAAATCGACCTCATATTCGATCTTCTCGTCCCCAAAAACATGGAA